>JASANA010008232.1:0-81824 GCA_030248095.1 Ptycholaimellus sp. GST1_10
TATTAAGGACAAATTTATGGAAGGCCTTCCAGCGGATGTTCAAAACAGTGCGGAGTGGCTATTTCCTGACAGCATGCAGAAAGCGGTGCACATTGCAGAGCGCCTGCTCCAAGAAGAAAAAACAGGGCATTGCGTTTGCGGCGCCAGGCCCCCGCGGGCCACCCCCTCTCCCCGCCGCCTCCGGCGAGTACGTCCTCCTGGCCCAGACTCCTGCTCAGGTCTCTGCTACTTCTGTCTCTGCAGGGGCAGCCTCTAACCAGACTCCTAGCGACTATTGGCAGGAACAGGAGACTTAAAAAGACCAAGGCTCAGGAGCCAGTAGGGCAGAACAACGGGCGAAATTCAGGGCAAAACAACAATCAAAATCAAGGGCAAAACAAAAATCGCAATCGTTCTAACTCAGGGCAGAATGCAGGGTGCGATTCCAATTCAAATGGTCAAAACCGCCGTTCATACGGCCCATGCCATCTTTGTGGCGAACTCGGCCATACTCGTCGCAATTGTGCCCGTCCTTGCGCCAATTGTAACAACGGAGGGCATCATGAAATGGAGTGTCGGAAGGCTTGTTCTTGTGTGTGGTGATTCTGGGCATCCAGTGTGGATCTGTCCGCAGTTCAAGGGCGTCTCGGGCGTGCAGCGCACCCTCTCATTCAATTTCCTCCCAGCCCTGCTCCACCGGCCCTACCTCCTCCTCCTCCTCCTCCTAACCATTCCACTCACACCCTCACATCCGCCCCCCTCCTCCCTTCTTACTCTTTTCCTACCACATCCGCTGATCTTTTCCCACCTGCACAACTCATTCCTGGCTCCACCTATACAGGTGCTACTAGTTTCTGTGGCATGATGACAGGTTCGAGTAAGGTGGACGGCCGTTCATACACCATGGTGGCGCAGACGAACACGAAAGAGCCGCAGGAATTGGGCTACCTGAACCCGAACCACAAGCGGCCACGCTACCTCACTCGCCGCGACCTGGGCCTCGACGTCTCCACCGTCACCATCTCCACCGAGTCCGGCCTCATCCTCAACGCCATCCCTGTCATGCGCCGCTTCAGTCTTCCATCCATCAACGCTCCCCGGGAGTCTGTGTTATGGGACTGTGCATGTCATCCAGGAGGCCGCCCCAATCTAGACATGACTCTGGTGTACAATGTCCTGGCCAATTCCGAACTTTTCTGTCCCGGGTGCCGCCGCTTGTGGGATCGCTATTGGCTTAGCATGAATCACTTGCAGTGTGCTGAAGAGGACTGCAACTTTGCAGTATGCACTGACGGCTATTTGTCTGGACAGCCTTTGGCCACTGACTTACCTTCTGGCTTCATTCAGGATAAGGGCACTTCAGTTTTGGGCACTTCCCAATACGAAACCTACTTACTGATTCAGGATGAGTGGCTGACTATGAAGAAATTGTTACAGGGCAAAGCATCGACTGCAGTGGTGCCAGAGCCGGAGTTGGTGGTGGACCCGGAGAAGGTGGCCGAGCTCCAGCTCACCGCGCGCCAGGTCATCGCCGTCAAGGACTCCGAAGGGCCCCGCCGCAGCAAGCGCACCAACAAGGGCAGTGCTTCCGCCACCTCCTCTGGCAAGCGCACTCGGCCTCCCAAGGGCTCCTCTCCCAATCCGACAAACTCCGGCACCGATTCGGCCTCCAGCCAAACTGCGACTCCGCCCAAGACCACCAAGACAGCCCAACCATCCTCCTCCAAAGATCCTTCACCTGCATCAGGCTTCTGGACGGAGGACGAGACGGAGGAAGCGGCAGCACTGGAGGCCTTCGCCGACCGCGCCTACGGTCCAGAGCCTCGCCCTCCATCCAGTTCCACTCCTCTTCCCACCAGCCCATCCAACCCCACCCCTCCTCTCACCACTACGGAGACGATGGAGCTCGACCTGGCGGACAAGGACATGGAGACCGACGCCGAGGGCATCAAGGACACCGACGTGGAGGCCGCCAAGGACACCGCTTCCACCGTCACTCCTACCCCTCCATCCCCTCCTCTCCAAAGGCCTTCATCTCCCTCTCCTTCTCTCCCCACTCCGGCAGCAGAAGAGGGCGATTCTGAAGCGGCGCTGCAAATTGCGGACCCCCAGACAGAGGCGTCGGCAACGGAGGCTCCGTCTACTCCTTCCAGCTCCGCTCCGGCCGGCCTCATGGACATTTCCGTCACCAACCTGCGCATGCCAGTGCTGCGAGGCGGCTCTTGGTCGGACACGGTGAATGAGGCGGACTCCTCCTCCGTGGACTTCTTGGACACCTCCGAGGCCTCCGAGGCCCCGCAGCAGGTCACCTGGACCCTGGACAACGTCCTCTCCGGCTTCCAGTTCCGCGAACACGTCCAGGAATCCGACCCCATCTACAAGGCCTGCCTCCGTCTCTTTTCAGACCAGGTGGACTCTCCGGCTGAGCGGGATTTCCTCTCCCTCATGCGCAAGGTAGCCGCCTGCTGGCTGCGCACTGATGGCAAGAACGGGCACAACATCACGGACATGGTGGAGGCGGTGCAGAACCTCACGATCGTGGTGGACAAGGACCAGGACGGCTTCATCTCCGTTCTCTTCTACTACTTCCTCCACATCATGCTCCAGCGCGTCCCCTTCAAGTGCACCCTCAAGCCCCTCATCCGCCTCCTTCGCAGGAAGCTGATCGACGGTCCAGAGCGCGTCGCCGACGACATCATCACCCTCATGGACAACATGCGCTTCTACTGGGCGCCCGACTTTGGCTTCGACGTCTTCTACCGCGCCAACTTCGACTCCGTCCAGCTCTACACGGACTTCACGGACAAGCTCTTCCGCTACGACCCCGACTACCTTCAGACACAGTTCACGCAGAAGCGTTCCTGGCAGATTCAGTTCATCTGGTGGATGCTGGCGACGGGCTCTGACTTCTCTCGCCATCTCCTCGCCTCCATCTGCAACACTCCCAAGCTCGCCGCCGCCGTCGTCTCCCTCCTACACTCCTGCAGACGGCTCATTCCCAACACACTCCGCTCTGTCTGCTTCCAAGGGCTTCAGAGGTTGGTAGAAGGGCAGGTACAGCCGGACGTGAGTCCCATCCCGCTGCACAAGCGCACCTGGTTCCAGCCGGACATCTTCGCCGAGATCCTCTCCAAGCTCTGCCACAACACCGCCACCTTGGACTCCATCTTGGACAAGCACGCCGTCCTCAGCTACTTCTGCCAGGACAGCATGGGCAAGCATTTGGGGCGCTGGACCGAGCAGATTCGCGACCACATGGCGGCGCACATCGCCGACGAAACCCTGCAGGTGCAGAAAAGGGCACAGCTGCGAGAGGCTGATGTCTCTGAAGAGACAGAGTACAAGCGACAGTTGCATGAGCAGCTGGAGGCGGCTGAATCAACCCAGGGCACCACACCTGTGGAGGAAGAGGAGACATTTGAGGACGCGCGCAGCGTGGTGACGGAGAAGTCCGTGGACGTGGAGGACATGGACATGGACTGCCCGCCCGCCCAGAAGAGCGACTCCGCGGCCACCGCCATCGAATCCCACCACTCCTCCAATCCGACCATCAACGGGGACCACATCGACGTCGATGCCCCTGAGGACAGCGACCTCCGAGAGGTGCCAGTAGAAGAGGACACTGTGCGTGCCACGGCTTCACCAACTCCTCACCGCCGTGTACTCTACCCTGGTGGTGCCCGCCCCAAGGAGCCCCGCAACCCTTCCTCCTCATCCCACCGCTCCTCCTCCGACCACGATCGCAGCAGGCACACTGCT
Organism: Ptycholaimellus sp. GST1_10; assembly: GCA_030248095.1. Lineage (NCBI taxonomy): Eukaryota > Metazoa > Nematoda > Chromadorea > Chromadorida > Chromadoridae > Ptycholaimellus > Ptycholaimellus sp. GST1_10. The sequence continues at coordinate 3,739 of JASANA010008232.1, forward strand.
CAGCGCCGTGAAACCAGTCGCAATTCCCGGCCTTCATCCTCTCGCCATTCTCCCATTCGGCGCCCCTCTCCATCATCTCACCGCTCATCCAGCAAACATCACTCTTCCCGCAGGCGTCATTCGCCCATTTCCCATTCCTCCTCCAGCAAGCGCCGGTCTCCCAGCCGTCGCCGCTCACCCAGTCGACGCAGCTCATCCCGGCCAAGGTCTCCTGCTGCTCCACGCTCTCCATCCACCTCATCCAGACCAGAGCAGTCCTCTCCTCATCCATCTTCGTCTTCATCCAGGAAGAAGGACAAGTACCGTGGCATGACCACAGAGGAGTACCAGGAGATGGTGCACCTGCAGCTGGCCGGCCAGGCCTACGACATGTGTGAGCCGAGGATCCAGCCTGCCGTCGCCCACATCCCTCCCTCCACGGCCAGTTACATCTCCCAGAAGATCAACACAGAGCGTCCCTTCCGCGTGGATCTCAGCACCCTCCCACGCATTGTCAACAGCAGCCTGTTCGTGAACTGGTCCCAGACAGACCAGCCGCCCGCCTTCCGCCCCTTCGTCTTCATCATGGACAGGGTCTTCGAGGACTTGGCCTACGACGGCGCGGACATGTACTACGTCAACTGGAACGGCTACCAGCACGCTGACTTCCTGGTCCACCTGAAGCAGCTCGCCTACGAGTACTCCAAGGTGGACGTCGCCAACACTCTGCCCGATCAAAAGCTTCCCGCCCGCCACTTTCTCATCATGGGCCCCCGCGACATCCTCTACCATTCCACCACCCGAGGGCGCTTCATGGCTGAGCGATTCCTGCATACGCTAAAGGAGCTGAATTCCAAGTACAGCCACTGGAGCTTCAGTGTTCTTGTTCCTCCACCCCTTCCGACCCGACCGGACTCCACCGCCCCCTGCAACTGCCGCGGCTTCTGCAACGGCTGGTGCCAGTCCTGCTACCTCTTCCACGCCCAGTACCTCCACTTCTACCTCCTGGTGGAGGCGCAGATGTACGGCAACATGATAGGCGAGAAGCGCAAGTTGGGCATTCCTCCGGCAGGGCAGCGTTCAGCACCCGTCAAGAGCTGCACCTCCTTCCATCCTCCCCACCGCGCCTGGTACCCCATCAACGACATGTTTCACTTTTTCCTCTCCACACACCAGGACCTCTTCTACCGGCCGGACGTCAACGGCACTCTCATCCTTTCCCCTGCCGCCATCTTCGCGGCAGGCCTCCACTACATCGCCGAGCTCCCCAAGACCACCACCTACTTCCTCCACCGCTACCCGCTCCGCATCCAGCTCAGCGCGGCCATCGTCAACTGCGAGGACAAACTGTTCGGCATCGCCGGCCTCCACGGCAACTGGCGTCCCACTGGTCGTCGTGAATACATCCCCAGCTTCCTCGCATACTGCAACCGCATCCTCTTTCCAAACTCTTCCAATGCGGGCAAAAACGGGGCTCCTGCCAAAAATCCAGAACCACCCATCGCCCTCAAGGCCCTCATCAACGACTTCGTGGCCAGCCTGGACCCCGGTCGCTACGACTACCTCCAGCCCAACATCACTGCGGCGATTGCGGAGCGCGAGGCACGTTCGGCTGCTATGAAAGCCACTCCACCTCTTTCCAGTCCAGCTCCAACAGCACCTTCCTGCCCGGCTCCAGCCGCGTCCCTTCCTCCGGCCACATCCACCGCATCGGCGCGTCCATCGGTCTTCAGTCGTCTGGACTTCCCCTCCCTCTCCTCTACCCAACCACAACCTTCACCTCCTCCTCAGCCTTCGGAGTACGGACAGCCGCCGGCATGGCAGACGCCGTCCCCTTCCAAGTCCACTCCTTCCCGCTCCATCGCCTCCACCCTCCTTCCCAGTCCACCCCTACAAAACCGCTTCTCTCCTCTCCAACCTTCCACCTCCACAGCCCCACTGCCAGAGCCCATGGACGTACCTTCCTCTTCAGCTTCGGCGGTGACATCGGCGCCGGACGCGGCGGCCTTGGACACAGCCGACGTGGTGGAGCTCCTTGACTCACCCTCCGCCCTCACTCCTGCCCAGCGTTCCCTCCTGGACCTCCTCCAGGTCCTCAACGCGGAGCAGTTGGCCAAGTACGAGGCGTACAAGAAGACTGCAGACGAGGAACAGCAGCGCCTGCAGGCAGAGGAGTACAGGAGGAAGAAACGTGAGGAGCGCAGACAGCAGGAGGCGGCCAAGAAGAAGCGCGAGGAGGACGCGGCCAGGGAGATCCAGATCCGCGAAAGCGCCAAGCGCCAGGCTGAGGCTGAGGCAGCACGCCGGGTGGTAGCAGCCACCGAACGCAGGGCACAGGAACAAGCTAGGGCACAGGAACTCCTCCGACAGGAACAGGAGGCTAGGGCAGCCGCTGAGGCACTGAAGAAGCAACAGGAGGACCAAGCGACGGCTCGCGCTCGCCAGCGCCACCTCCTCACCCTCGTCGGCTTCAAGCCACCCTCCGCCTCTCCCTCCAAGGTTACACAACCTTCCTCCTCTAGCATGAATGCGGCGAATGATTCGGTTACTTTGCGCTGCGCTCTGATTGCTTTTGTTTTTCTTTTCTTTTTACCTGGCTTCACATTCGGGCTTCCTACACCGCCATCCTCGGGCCAGCCCCAAGCTCCATTTTCTCCCGCTTTCCCTCTGCCACAATATGGGCCAAACTTTTCCTTCTCCTCCATTGACAGCTACACTCCTCCAGTCCGCAGACGCCGCTCTTCGGGCGCTCTGTACGACCTTCAGCGTGAGCTAGCAGCAGAGGCTAGAAGGGAACAACAGGCTAGGGATTGGCGTATTTTCTGGATTGTAATGGGCTGCTTTGCCGGCTTCTTGGGCTTTCTCCTGATCCTGTGCCTATGCCGCTTCCACCACCGATGCGTTTTTCAATGCATCTTCCATCCAGAAACTGATCAATTGAATGGCTGTCTCATTCGAAGGCGACGCTCAGATCCTTGGTACACTACCTGCTTTCTCTGCCCCTTCTACGCTCTCCTTCATCTAATGGACAAATGCTTCTTTGGGCTCTGGTTTGCGCTAGAACGCTACTGCTGCCATCCAGTAGCGCGCTGCTTTCGTATCTGTTGCTGCATTTGCTGCAACGATTCCGACGCACCTCCTGCTCCAGAGTCACAGGACACACCTCTTCCATCTTCTCCCATCATCACTGAGCCACAGGATTCCACATCCTCCCCTCTACCTGCTCTTCCTCCTACATCTACTTTACCTTCCACTCCTCCTCAAATCCTTCCTGGCATGCATCTGGGCTATGGGCGGCACATGATTGCTTACCCTGGTGCAACAGCTTTAGGCCCTGGTCCTTTCTCCCGTACCAACAGAGACAGTTCATTGTTAGCTATTTACGGCCCCGAATGGCCTCCGCCGCCTCAAGATTGGTCCAGAGATCGTATTCTCCTTCCAGAACCCACTCTCCTTCCTGAACCTCAACTTGACCTTCCACCTGAGCTCCGCCGTTGGCAGGAGACCTTGGACAAGCTCCCTTTGGAACTGGTCCGCTATTTGCGGAATAGGCGTCCAGCTGTGGCTAGCTGGAATGAAGGCTCTTCTGGTTGGCGGGAGGTCCGTTCCCCCACAGTCGTTCCTACGGCCTACCCTTCAGACAAAGACAATGAGGAGTCTGAGAACCGTTTCTACATTCCTGCTGCTGTATTTTGCCCCCGCGAACCGGATGTTCTCCGTGTCCCTCGCAATTGCGGCCAAGTAAGCATGCTAGTAGATTCAGGCAGTCAGGCAACTCTGCTCAATCGCTCCTTCCTCAACACTATGCAGCCTCGACCCCGAGTGCTGCGCCAGGGCATTTCCATCGTAGGACTAGGCGGCGCCACTTACACAACCACCGAGGCTTTGATTGAGGTGCACATAGGCGGATATGTGAAGACACTTCCCGTTAAGGTCCTCCCAGGTCCTGACAAAGATCCTTTGAAGGGCATCGTTGGTATGGACTATTTTCTCATGGACGTTTTCTCTCTGGGCAGGGAGCCTCCTGAATTGATCATTGATGGGAAACAGGGCGCTGTTACATTTGGCGAGGTCACTGTCCATCTCGATATCCAACGGGGTCCTCCACGCTTTGGCGACTCTCCATCTCACCAACCTTCATCACCGCAGATTCCGAATCCCGCTTCACCTTCTGCTCCCTCTCCTAGGACTCCTTCCGCTGCTACCTCTCCTTCCTCTTCACCGGCTTATCCGCCGTCATCTCCATCCTACGGACCCTATTCTTCCCCTCAACCTCCTCTTTCACCTTTTCCACCTGCCCCCAATCGTGGGCAAAGGTCCATTTTACGATCTCCCACTGTCCATTTCCCTGAGACAGTCACTTCCCCTCCTCCCTCGGCTCCTGGGCCAACAAAGAGGAGAGGATGTCAGAGGCAATGGGGGCAGGCGGAAGAGACCCAGCGAGGGGGAGGATGAGAGAGTTGCCTCGAGGAGTAGGAGAGTGCATGAATCCCCGCCGAGATGCAAATGCCGCCAGTGCACCTACCCCCAAAATTATCCCAGCCCCAACTACAAGCCATTAGATTTCACGCTGGGAGTGAAGCCCAAAGCTGAGAGCCGTTTGACAGGGCTGGAGGAGTCAGTGTCAGATTATTTCAACAGATTTGACAAAGTGGCGGACGTTTGCCACGTTTACTGCCCCCGAACTAAGGCCCTCATCGTAGAGTCCAAACTCCATTCAGAGGCTAAGCGTTATTACGCCAATCTTCCCTCAGACGTGAAAGAGCATTATGACCTTTTGAAAGAGGCCATGCTGGAACATTTTGATAACCCCAGCTTCAGACGCATCAAACACGCCTCATTTCAGGCCATTCAGATGAAGCCCAATGAGACTGTGAGAGAATTGGGCGGGCGCATTCAAGAGGCTGCTAGTTTGATTTGGCCAGATGCATCGGAGGGGGAGTATGACATCCAACTCCAGCAAAGATTCATTCAGTGTCTCCCAACGAATATGAGACAGCTGCTGAGAATGCAAGCTCCGGAGTCGTTCCAAAGAGCATTGGCGATTGCAGAGGAACTGGTGCAGCAGACGAAGGAGGACGGCATCCCCATGCCCTATCAGAGCGCCGCTGCCGCAGAACAGCCCTATCAGAACAAGGTGCCTGCTGCCTCTTCAACTCAGACTAGATCCGATGCGGGGCAAGCTGCGGTTAACTCTGGAGACGCACGGCGCAACAACGGAGGCGGCGGAGAGCGGAACAACAGCAACAATTCAGGCAGATCCTCCTTTAGATCCAGGGGTGGAGGAAGAGGAGGCAACAACAACTCTCGCCCGCCCATGTGCTTCAACTGCGGTGGTGAGCACGTGGTTAGAGAGTGCCCTGAATGCTGCGAAGGCTGCGGAAAGGAGGGACACACGGAGGAGACCTGCCGTCAGAGATGCTACTACTGCCACGACGCGGGGCACAGCATGCCCATGTGCAAGCAGTACAGGGCCATGAAGAAGAAGAAGAAGGAGGAGCCCGGCACCTCGTCCGACGTCAGAGTCTCCACCCTTCACCCTCTCCTACCAATGCCAAAGGCGGTGGGAGCGTCAGCAAGCGGAGACGGGTATGCTGTAAGATCCGGTAAGCCAGGCTGTTGCATGATGGCAGAGCTGGAGACGGGAGAGGAGATCGAGGTGAACAGACTCAACCAGGATGGCAGCACCACGCCAGTCCTTCCCGTGTACTGCGACGGCGAGAATTTGACCTCCGTCACCTACAACACCTACATCTATGGTCAGCTTCAAGTAGACCTGGTCCCGGTGACAAAGAGAATGCAGCTGCCAAAGCCTAAGATCTCTCCGATGGCCAACATGGCCCAGCCCTGCAAATGTGGTTCAGATATGCCCTTCTCAGACGTTCTCATCCAGTACTACTCTCCCTTCAAAGACCCGTTGGCCTGTGGGGCCTGTGAAGAAGACATGGACCTGATATGGGTGGGAAAGGGGCATGTCCAATGCGCTGAGGAAGATTGCTGGAAAGCTTACTGCGCTTTAGAATACTTTTCCTCGCGCCCTTTGAGCACAGCGCTGCCCTCATACTTCAGATCCACCATGTCCAAATCCAAGCGGTATAAGATGATATGCCAGGCCTGGGATCAGCGATCAGAGTTGCTGCGAGCAGCGGAGGATGAGGCGGTGAAGAGGGCCAGCGACTGCCCGCCACTCGGCCAAGCCCACTCCAAAAGATCCAAGACCTCATCAGAGGGAGAGGTAGACCCAATTCCTTTGCAAGAAAGGTCGGAAGAAACGAACGACCTGAAGCAGGAGGCGGGTGGTGAGAAGGAGGAAGAAGGAGAGCGAGGGGCAGAGCCTGTTCCCGCCGAGCAGCCCGCCGGGCACCCGCCGACGCCGCCGGGAGACGCTGAAGCCTCCGGGAAGCCCTCAGACCCACTCAGATCCAGCTCAGAGCAGCTCTTCACGGTACCGACGACGCCGGAGAAGAAGGAGGAGGTGGAGAGCGAGGAAGATCCGCCCACTCCGGCCGATGTGACGGAGACTCTGCTGGGAGTGGCGGAGAGGCTGGAAGAAGAGAAGGCCAAGCAAGACGGAGACAAGCGGGCAGAGTTGCCGGAGATCGCCGCAACTGCAGCTGAGGTGCCGGATGGGACGAACGCAGGAGAGGAGCCGAACGCAGCGGCGGAGACGGAGAAGGAGCCTGTGGAGGAGGAGCTCACGGAGGAGACGGCAGAGACTGAGAAGGCCGAGATCCCAGATAGCCCAAAGACTGCAGAAGACGCCGTGGACGCAGAAGACCCGAAGGCCCCGGAAGTACCCGATGCAGTGGAGGAGCCCGATGTGGTGGAGGAGCCCGATGTGGTGGAGGAGCCCGATGTGGTGGAAGAACCTGAGGGCATGGACGAGTCGGAGAAACCGACGGAAGCGGAGAAACTGGTGGTCGAGCAGAGGCTGACGGAAGTGGAAGAGCTGCCCGAAGCGGAGGAGCACCTGGACTACATGGAGACGGAGATGGAGCCGACGCCGGCAGAAGAAGAACCGGTGCCAACGGAAGACCTGGACCAGTCCAAGGAGCATCCGGAGAAGGTCGCCAACGAGGCGGAGAAGGGGGAGAAGGAGCCTGAGGCCCTCATCATCCGCCTGGCGCCCGGGGTGAACGTCGAGGTCCAAGAGAAGGTGCGTCAGCAGTTCCGGGACTCCATCGCCTACCTCCGCAACTTCGTTCCTCAGACCGCGGACGAGCAGATCCTTCAGCAGCGGCTTCAGAACCACACCATCAGCTACCGTCAGAGCCTTGACTGGGACACGGACAACACGATCGAAAAGATGGGCTTCGCCATCATGCAGCGGGCGGAGACGTTGGAGCTGGTGCTGCACGCCCTCCATCTCGTCAGCGACGCCGAGGATTCCCGCGCCAAGCTCACCTATCAGATTCCGCTGGTGAACGCCTTCTATCAGACCACCACCACCGTCCGCCGCTCCTTCCTGCTCGCGGTACAGGACAAGGTCAAGGACTGGGTCTACCGAGACCACCTCTTCAGAGGTCACGACGCCGAGACCCAGGTCGTCCAGCTGTTCAGAACCCTGCAGCATTACAGCCAGAGCCCCAAGGACACCAAGCGCAGCCTAAGAACTCTACTAGGCTTCTGGATGGTGCTGTGGAAGAAGATGCTGTTCCCCTGCATCTACGCCTATAGCCTTCAGATCCCGCACGCCATGGCGCCCCTCGCCGACGTCCTCAAGTATCTCCGGCGCTGCATGCAAGACCGCTCCTGGGAAGAAAGCCACGAAGGCATCCTGACAATTCTGCGAGAAGGAGCACGGCCAAACCTGCAAGCGGTTCAGAGCCACAAGCCGCAGCCTCTCTGCAAGGAGAAGCAGTACAAGACTCCCTTCGACAACCTCCTCCAGTACTACACGGCCTGCGATCAGCAGAACTTTCCGCCTCTGCTGTCCCCGAGTCAGCTACTGAGGAGTCTGGAGAAGAGGCCGGCGCTGATGGGGGGTTGGGCCGATCAGATCACCCGCGTCCTCCAGCACGGCATCGATCGTCAGACGGCCGTCGACCTGTACTTGAAGGAGCAGGAGGAGAAGAACCCGACCAAGGCGACAGCTACTGAGACTCGACCCGACGGCGTATCCTCCGACGAGAAGTCCAAGGCCAACCAGGAGCCGACATGGACCGTGGTGGACTCGAAGGCGGTGAAGAAAAAGGCCCAGCCTGCGGAGGAGGCCAAGGAGAAGCCGGAGGGGCCAAAGAAGCTGACGGCGGAGCAGTCGAAGAAGAAGTCGGAGAAGGAACCGGAGAAACGGAAGGAGGCCACGGAGGAGCGAGCCAGCCGCAAGCAGGACAGAACTAGCCCTCAGCAGAACTCAGATCCAGGGCAGGTCGTGGCAGTGGAAGAAGAGACCAAGAAGAAGCATCGCCCGAGGAAGTCCCGTTCGCTGGGAGGCCGTGTGAGAGGCAAGGGAAGCAGTGAGAGCCAGTCGGGCCAGGACAGTGAGAAGGAGCGAATGGAGGCCGGGATGAGCCCACGGAGATCGGGCCGAGGAGGAAGCAGAGGTAGCCGAGGGAGCCGAGGAGGAAGCAGAGGCAGCCGAGGAAGCCGAGGAGGAAGTAAGAGCAGCGGATCAAGGAAGAACCGAGGAGGCCAAGGAGGCAGCAGTGGACGCCGAGAAGAAGCCCGTTCCAGCCGTGGACGCCCCGAGGACTTCGTCGCCGAGCTGAGAGAGCAGATGGAGGAGGAGGAGCGTGGCCAGCGCTACGGCCGCACAGAGCCCCGCCGCCAAGGACCCATCGCTTCAGCAGAGCTCCAGCGGTTCCTGCGTAGGTCCCGCCTGGCCAAGTCCGTCAACCTGGAGCGGAGGCCGAAATTCCTGCCGGCGGGCAACATCGGACCAGGGTGGCACTACGCCGTCTTCCCCATGGACCGCATGTACACCCACGTGGTCCTCGACATCAGCCACCATCACATCTCCTTCGATGCCTGCCAACTCTACCTCGTGGATTGGAAGAAGACGAACTGGGCTCAGTTCTTCAACGAGCTCGTCGCCCTCGCCGACATCATCATGAAGCCCGACGATTTTGGTGGCAACGTCGAGCACCGCAAACTCCTCATCCAGTTTCCCCGACACCTCCTGTACCAGCACCCGGTGGACATGGACGGCCTCGCCAACACCTTCATAAATTTCCTCAAGCGCCTGGTTAAGAAGCATCCGAAGCTCCAGGTGGGCTGCCTATCGCCGCCGCCCTACCCGACCAACTTCGCCTCTGAGACCCCCTGCACTCACACCAACGCCTGCAATGGCCTGTGCACCAGTGGCCTGGACTATCACCAGGACTACTTCTACGTGCTCGCTAAGATCCAGCGCTTCATCTATTCAGAGTTCAGCGCTCAGAGCAATGCAGCCTATGACAAGCAGAAGAAAGAAGAAGAGGAGGCGAGGAAGCGCGGAGAGGAGCCGGCGCAGCCGAAGAAGCTCAACCCCCACGACTTCCATTACAGCCCGGGCCAGGAAGAACCGGCGTTCTTCTTCCCCTCCATGAACCAGACCCTCTACGACTTGGACTCCCACGAGCTCTCTCTCGCCGGCCACTTCATCTACAGCATGAACGTCCTCGTCAACTACTTCCTCTGTAGTCGGGTGATCCTCAGCGACTACGTCCAGATGAACGTGGGCGTCGGAGCGGTGCACAGGCTGGAGCAGTACGGCTACCTCCCCACCAACTCCAAGAGAAGCGCCAGCTTCATCCAGTGGGCGCTCAGAACGGCGGAGGACCGCAGACCACTCCGCTACCGCAACTACTTCAAGGACCGGCCCCGCACAGTCCATTACCCGCACCTGGCCCGGCAGCGACGCCAAGCCATCGCCTTCGTCGTGTCACCCGGCGTGCAAGACATCCCCGACGGACTCCAGCAGAGCCACTTGACGGAGGAGGAGCGTGAGGAGAGCCGAGATGAGATCCAGCTCCCGGGAGACGGAGGAGATGAAGATGAAGCGGAGGAAGACGTGGAGATGGAAGAAGAAGACACGGTAGCCAGCGAGATGAGATACAGCGGCCCCTGCATCGACCTCGAAGAAGAAACTGAGACCCCGCTCAAGACCCCGGCCATCCCGAGCTGGGCGGCGGCGAAGCAGGCGGAGGAACAGGCGGCCTGCGCCGGCAGAGACGTTCAGATCCAGTGCTCCAACCAAGACCCTCCAGCAGAGGACGTGCTGGCAGAAGAGGTAGTTCCGACAAACTCAGAGAGAACAGTCTTAGAGCCCACGTTGAAGGCGCAGGAGTTGGCTCTGCTGCCCATGGCAGAGCTACGCCGTATTCTCCAGTTGGAAGAGCAGAAGCATCAGGAGCGCCTGCGGAAGAAGCAAGAGATGGAGGAGGAGGAGAAGAGGAAGAAGGAAGCGGAGGAAGAGAAGAAGCGCCAGCTGCGCGAGCGACGCGACGCCCAAGTCCTCATCGCCAGGATCGAGGCACTCCGCCACAAAGATCCTCTCCCAGGTACACCTCCTTCCGACAAGCCACCATCTCAAAGATCCAAAGACACCACATTCTCCACCACCTGCTCATTGTTCCTCTTCATGGCAGTCTTCTTTTCGTGGCTGCCGCTGGCCAGAGCACTGCCAGTCCCTCACGTTCAGAGCACAAATCAGACCCAGCTTGTGAGAGTAGCAAGGGCTAGCACTCTCAACCCCGACGATGGGGTCCCAGCCATGATCACTTTGGGGGTAATCCTCTTCGCCCTGTTCTTGGCCTGTTTGGCCTGTCACTTCCTGTGTCTTAGAACCTGCTACGATTGGAAGTGCTCTTGTGAGCCAAGACAACACCCAAATTGGTGGCTCACCTCTTGCCTGTTCCCCTACTACGGAGCGCTCCACCTTTGCTGCAAGTGCTATGATCTATTAGAGCCTTGCTGCTGCACCGGCGTTCATTGCTGCTGTGCTTCATGCATCTACGTCCACGACAGTTTCTCTAGGGAGGAGGCTGGAGAGACAGTAGAAGAGGGGGAAGAAGAGGAAGCAACCTCAGATCCCGCTGGTGAGATGCGAGTAGGCACGGCTGGTGAGGTGAGAGTAGGCACGGCCATTGCTGCTCAGCCGTGCACGCCCAGACGAAGCACTCTTAGAACCGCTGTTAGATTCCGCCCAGCAGACAATTCGGTCCACTTCGCTGGAGTGGAAACCGGAAGAGAGAGACTGGGGATGACTCAGGTTGAGACTCAGCTGGAAGAAGTCGGTCAGAGAGTGGAGAAGAGGAGAGCGACAGAGGAAAAGCTGAGGATGAGTCAGACAGAGGCACAGTTAGAAGAGGCCGTGCGGAGGGTAGAGCGAGGAAGAGCGTTGGAGAGGAGATTGAGAATGGAGGAAGACGAGGAAAGCGATTCCCAGCAGGCAGCTGCCGATATGGAGCAGATGTTGGCGCAGTTGGAAGAAAGAACGGAGCACGTGGAGTGTGCTGTTCAGAGGCTGGAGGACAGGTCAGTGGATGTAGCGAGACTGAGAATGGAGGTCGGAGAGGAACCCGACGTCATGCTACAACAGCCCCTTTCAACCATGCCCCTTTTCTCCTCCTATTACATCACCTGCACAGCGACTACCAACCATGAGAACCGCTATTGGGGCAACATTTTCCTTATGTGCCCGCCAGCTCAGATCCCTCCAGGGGTTGAAGACAACCATGTCATCACCAAATTTTTGGTGGACTCTGGAAGTCAGGTCACCTTAGTTTCCAGAGTTCTCTTCGCTCAGATCACTCCTCAACCGCAGGTCCTTAGATACAATGTGTCTTTGACGGGCATAGGTGCAGAAGTCTATAAGACCACGGAGGTGAGCTTGTGCTTGCAAATGGGCGGTTATCAGAAGACGGTGAAAGCGAAGCTCTTACCGGCCGCTGACAAGGATCCGATTAAGGGTATTTTGGGCATGGACTTCCTTCAGCAACAGCCTGGGGATGATCCTTTCAATCCACCTCCTCCATTGATTTTGGATGGAGCTAAGAGAACCTTGACGTTCGGAACGGAGGTGATGGAGCCGGGACCGCCTGAGTATCCGTCGTCAGATTGCCCTGAAACCGTTCACGTTAGACACGAGGAATCCTCATCCCCTCTACCCTCGCCAACACCATCACCTCCATTACCTTCCTCACCAGATGAGGGAGAAAGGGAAAGGGAGTTAAATGAGAAGGAGGTGAGGTTTGCCCCGGGAACGAAAGGCGGGAAGGAGAGTGTAACGCCAACTGCAGCGACGGGCGGTGAGAAAGAGGAAGAAGTGTCCTCCATGCCTGCAGATAAGACGTTAGAGCCCATCCCCGACTCATTAGATCCAGGGAAGGAGTCAGGCATTGACCTAGACGAGGATACAGAGGTTTCCAGTGGAGGAGAAGGAGAGGAAACATCAGACGTATTCCTCCTCCAAGAGACCATATTAGAGCCTTATTCCCAGTCCGTTTGGAAGGTGGGATGTGTGGAAATGGCTGGTAAGATAACGGTCGTGGAGAATGCTTTGGACGGCGATGAATCCCGACCTCAAACCACCGTTCCCTACGGGGATTTCACTTTGCCTGAAGGGCAGGAAGACTTGATTGAGGAGAGGGCCTATGTTCCATCGGCAGTAGTGGGCTTCGCAGTGAACGGACAGGCTTGCATTAGCCTTATCAACAATTCCGCCGACCGTCAGATCCTTCCTCTAGGAACCATCGTAGGGAAGGCAGAGAATGCCACTGACTATCCCTTCATTCCCTTGACGAAAGACCTGCTCTTAGATCATCCATCTCAGACAGCTATGATGAGTGAAGGAGGAGAAAGTGGACCCGATGGGAAGTGCAGGGACCCCGACTGTCATCTGCATAACTTAGACATGTCCCATCTTTCCAAGAAGGAGCGGGCGGACCTCCAGGAGCTGATTTGTTCTTTCAAGGACATTTTCAGCAAGTCCAAAAAGGACGTGGGAACCTGCGATTTCTTTCGATTTCGCTTAGAATCTTACCTTAAGAACATTCCTTGCCGAATTCAGACATTTTCGGACTTGGAGACGGCCATTCTTAGACAGAAGATAGAGGAATTAGAGGAGCAAGGGGTGGTAGCTAAGAAATTGAGCAGCTACGCTAGCAAGGTGGTGCTGGTGCCTAAGCGTACGAAGCCCGATGAAGACCTCACCCATCCCGACAATTGGCGCTTTTGCCTCAACCTCATCCCTGTCAATTCCAGTCTGAAGCCTTCAGAGTATCAAAACTGGAACGCCATGAAGATCCGTGACGCCATTGAACTACTGGCTGGATCCGATTACATCTCCATTTTAGATGCCTGCAACGCGTTCTTTACGCTTAAGTTAGAGGAAGGGAGCCAAGACTTGGCTGGATTCAGAGCCTTAGGGCAGTCGTATGTCTTTCAGAGGGTTCCGCAGGGGTTGAAGTACGCCAGTCATTTCTGGCAGTATGCCATTGACACCATCATGGCTGAGTACCTGCAAAGATTCGTCCTCTCCTATGCCGACGACATGGCTATCTATACGAAGCCTCAGAAACACGTCGTTTCTTCATTCTCCCTCCATCTTCAGCATTTGAAGCTGGCCATGCAGAGGTTGAGAGAAGCTGGCATTAAGATTTCCGCAGCGAAGGCGCAGCTCTGTAAGAAGTCGGTCAAGTGGTTGGGCTTTGAAGTGAGAGGAAAGGAGGGAGTTCAGCCGGACAAGGAGCGAACGGCCATTTTGTCCGCCAAGCCTGCCCCAGACAATCCGCGTGCACTAAAGTCATTCCTGGCCGCAGTGCAGTATTGGATGGCTTATTTGCCCAAATACTACCACACCACTTCGCCCCTCTATGAGCTGTTGAGGAAGGGGGTAGCCTGGCAATGGGGTGAGACGGAGGCGAAAGCCTTCCAGGCGACGAAGGACCTCCTATCAGATGCAACTTTGCTGGCCTTTCCACGTTCAGACTCGCAATTCATTTTGCGCTGTGACGCCAGTTATGAGGCTATGGGCTGTATGGTCACTCAATGCCAGCCGGACGGTTCAGAGGCTCCGTTGTCATTCGCCGCCCACAGATTTACACTCCCAGAGCGACAAATGTCGGTGTTTGAGAAAGAGTGCTACGCCATCTACTTTGGCATCCTGCACCACAGGAAGTGGTTTCTTTATCCCATGGTCACACCTATTCAGGTTTTCACGGACCATAAGAGCCACGAGCATCTCCACACCTGTCGTTCGCCCAGTCCCAGAGTGGCTAGATGGAGGTCTCAATTGAGTGCCTATTCCTTAGACATCAAGTACGTGAAAGGCGATGCGGCTGCCCACAGACTCCCGGACCTTTTGTCCAGGATTTGGAGTGATCCTTATCCAGGGAGGAAGCTAAGAGAGGATATGGCTGAGAAGAGGGCGGAGGAGACGATGAGCTTAGAGAACCAGGGCATTCATCCGCTCACCAATCCGCATCACGAGCCCATCTATACCACTTTCACCTTGGCATCCATTCCAGAGCGCTTCGCTTCAGATACGCCTTTTTCCATTCTCCCTATGAGGCTAAGAAGTGGGAGAGTGAGGGCAGGAGAAGACGAAAGGTTTCCGGGAGTTCTTCCTAGATTGCCTGTCGTTGAAGAGGAGGTGGTCGTTGATCCGCCCGTCGTGGCAGAGCCTCAAAGAACCGACGGCCCCGTTCAGATGAAGAGTGTCGGCTGTCAAACGGAAAACTCCATTCAGAACCTTACAAGGCAGATCCAGGAGGAAGACCCATGGATAGCTAAGCGATTCCATGAATTTGAGACGGGAAGCGAGAAAGTCCTGGAGAAGCTAAGAAAGGAAGGATTGAGAGTGAGGGATGATGGGGTGTTAATGAAGATGCTGGACCTGAAGGAAGTGCCGGTCTGTCCGGCGTCCTTGCAGACTAAGATGTTGCTCGAGTCCCATGACTCCCACATGGGCGGCATGCACCAGTCCGCCGATAAGATGTACACTCAGTTGTCCGCCATCACCTATTGGTTTGGCATGGGCGTGGACATAAACGAGTACACCCGATGCTGTGCTCTTTGTGCTAGTACTAAGAACGCCAACAAGCTCACTACGCCTTTGCTTCATCCTTTGCCTTGGCCAGAGCGAAATTGGGAGCACATCCAAGTGGACATCATTGGTCCATATGAGAGGACGGAAGACGGGCATGTCGGAACTTTGCTCATCATCGACAAAAGATCCAAATTCGCCTTTACCAACTACTTGACTCGATTAGATGCAGATCACGTGGCCTACAAGCTATTAGAGTTCGCCATTTCCATTTTCGGCGTTCCCAAAGTGATAGGCGCGGATGCTGGAAGCGTTTTCACTTCCGCTCTGTTCACTAAGATTATGGAGCAGATAGGAGCGGAGGTTTATACCTGCAGTCCTCAAAATCAGAAGGCGAATGGAGGCTGTGAAGCGGCGGCTAAGAAACTGGTTACGCTGCAGCGCGTCAAACACGTGATTTCAGAGGTAGTTAGAGACTTGAGTGGCATGGATAAATCCGATTGGATAGCTCCGGACAGATTCATCAATCTTTCCCTCATGCCCTATCGTGCGGCCGGCCATAGATCCATCGGCGTTTCGCCCTACTTTGCCATGTTCAAAACCGACATGCGCATGCCATCAGAGGCCATATTAGAGGCGGCCATGAGCTATTCAGAGGAGGAGACCACCCAGCGCCAGATGGTGCTGCGGTTGGTGAAAGCAGAGGAGCGAATGAGAGAGGAGGCTAGAAAGTCGGAGGCTGAGATAGCCGGAAAGTGGTCGAGTAAGATGTATATGCCCGTTGAGATGATGGAGGGTGCGATGGTGAGAAAGAAGGTGGAAGGAAGCCACATTCATAAGAGGGATCCATTGAGATGGGACGGTCCGTTTCGCATCGTTCGCATGGACAACCTCAACCACGCTATCCTTAGATACATCCTCACCCCTGACCTGCCAGACTTCCAGGCGCATCTTTCCAAACTTAAGATCACTCATGAGCTCGTTCCTCTTCCTTGGAACCCAAACTGTGGCATTAGATGGTGGGAAGGCCAGCGAAAGCAGCCATCCAAGAACCGCCGTTCAGAACGAATTCACAAGCAGATAGCTGCTCAGAACGCACTTTACTACAGCTTCTATTTGAGATATTTCTGGAAGGCGCCTGTTAACCAGTGGGAGTTGATAGTTCAGAAAGCGAAAGAAATGGCTGGACCCAAGCCTCCTTGGCAGCACTAATTGCTTATTAGATTCAATTTAAGACGCATTCAAATCAGACTCAAAATGAAACTGAAGATCAGAGCTTTTTCACAACAGCTGCAAAGTTATCAGGAACGAGCGGTGGAGGGCAGTCGTGACGGGCGCGAGCGTTGAACGAGCCGCTGTCCAGCCCCCAAACCCATTATATCCTCTGCTTTAACCCCGTTTTGCGCATCACATTTTATTGACTCAATTTCCCAAAAACATTTTACCTGTTTGAAATTTTCATTTAAGAATCTGCTGGTATTACGTGTCCATAGCTATTAGTGGATTGAAGAATTGTATATTGTTCAGCACTAGCAAATGCTCCCAAAAATGTACCCCATACACTGTTTCCAATTTTAAGATTCATCCTGTTTCTAACGAATCATGGTTATCCAACGATGCAAATTTTGAGCTAATGAACTATGCCAGTGATGTCTGCACTGAAACTCTGGAAGGTGAGATGGAGGTAGGCATGTACGAGTCACCGCCGTAATTCCTGTCGTTTCAGTGAATTCTGCGCAGTTGGGAGCGATCGCTTGCTTTCCTCCAGTAGTGAGGACAGTCAGATGGGTTGCTGAGAGAGAAATTTGGTCCTACCCAGTGCTCAGATGCTTCATGTTTTGGCTAATCTGTGCCTCAATTTGCAATTATTTGGTTATTTTTGCTAAGAAAACCTCTACCCAACTGTTTCAAGTTACATGGACACACCCAAAAACTCATGGATAGGCCATTTTTGGTGCTTGGCGTAATTTTTTGAATTTCGCCCAAAACTCAATTTTTTGATGTTTCAAAGCACTAAAAATCGTAAATCACTGGTTTTTTCATGAAATTAGCTGAAATTTTGCATGAAAGTCCGCCTTGGTGATGCCTTGGCCCCATTATTAGGGCTTGGAGAAATTTTTAGATTTTCACCCAAAACTCAATTTTTTGATGTTTCAAAATACGAACAAGGTATTCTCGGCTGTTGCCAAGATGCGCGGCTTTTTACTAAGTAATAAGCTCATGCTTCGTTGCTAAATTTTCCAAATGCTATGCCTTCTAATCCAATGATATGGCTGACCCAGGAATGGTAAGGTACGAAATTAGAGGCCCCCGTGGCCTCTGGAATGAGAGGCCCCCGGGGCCTCTGGTATTAGAGGCCCCCGGGGCCTCTGGTTTCAGAGGCCCCGGGGGCCTCTTGTTTCAGAGGTTCCCGGGGGCTTGTCAGTAAAAAGGCACTGACCAGTCATGCTCATGATGAAAAACAAGCTTTAGTGTACAGATCGATTTAATGATAAGAATATTGGCCTAGCGCGAACGAGCAAAGCGAAGTGTCAGCATCCATGCCCTCTTTTTGACCCAGGTGTCATTTTCGAGGGCCAATGCTAGATCTGAAAATTTATGGGGGGTTTTCTTGCTCCTCCCTATCACCCCCTCTCTGCCGCCACGGGATCCCCGTCGCCCTTCTACAAGCTTCTTCTGACCATTTCCTTCTTCTCCTCTATGAAAAGTAATGTTTGATGCAGGGCCGTCAAGTCCATCTTCCGCTTCCTCTTAAGAGACAGTTTTTGGGAGGAGCTTGAATGGGAGACCCATGGATTTTTGACCGCCTTTTTATGATGGGAATCAAAAGTACAATGCGTGGAAAGTATAATTCATACAAACACTTGTGGTTGAAACTCAATATCTTGCGCAGTTCGCTCTGCATAATTGGAGATCGCAAAATTCGAGTTTTTTCCCGTATAACTCAAATTTCAGACTCATTTTTTTAACTAAAGAACTCAAATTGGGTACGGATCGATTCGTGTACATTAGCTGCATACGGCTGTGACAATTGTTTTTTGATTTTCTACCAAAATTTTCATATTTGATCCAAAAACCTGATCAATGCCATAAAATGAAATTTTCCAGTTTCACAAAAACATGAAGTTTTCTCAAACCTTTTGTTCAAAAGTCAGAAAATACACGCCGCCATCATATTTATCATGGAATTATGGACAGAAACTGCCTTTAGAATTGCCACTCAGGTATGAGCCAACAGAGTTATGGACCCAAACATGACGAGACCCAGAGATATGCACTATGTTATAAAATAAGGCAATTTAGATAGTGTAAAATTTGAGTATGGCATGATGAGATGAGTTGCTATCAACCTTTTTACGACTCCAATTATCCGCCCCTCATGACTCCAATTATCCCCCTCATGAAAATCGACTCCAACTATCCCCCCTAATGAAATTCGGCACCAATTATCCCCCCTCATGACTTCAATTATCCCCCCTTTCGTGAGATTTGACTCCAATTATCCACCCCTCATGATTCAGGGCTGCAATTCCTAAGCCTAAGCCCAAGTCCAGGTCTAAGCCTAAGCCTAACGATCCATGAGGGGGAGGGGTAAACCCCATGAGGGGGGTAGTTTGCTTGAGGGGGGGTAAAAACTCAGGAGGGACAGGCACCTCATGAGGGGGATAGTTGGAGTGAGCCAAAATTACTGGGTTTTAATTAAAATTAAAAAGCATCCAAAGTGTGCGGAGAGGTCAGAAATTCGCCCTAACATGAGAACATGAGATCCAAAATTTTCGCAAATTCACAGTGTGAAAATGTGAATACTGTATCAAATTGCTTTATAGCTTAGAAACTGTGTGGTTATTCGAGGGTAGCATCGTCGTGGACGCCAAGATTCACCCAATTTCAAGTCGGAGGTAAGCCTATCTCAGTCTGTCTACCTAGGGAGAAATGATGACGAAGCTGCCTGGAAGGAGACCATCGCCAAGGAGCACGGGGTACCTTAACTTATACGGTCTTCCCATTGTTATTTCTCTCTAGGTAGGCAGACTTAGATAGGCTGACCTCTGAATTGAACTGAACTTGGGTGGCTTGATGGTGATCTTGGAGTCCATGACGATGCTCCCCTCGAAGATGCTCATCTCTCCACCATACGCCATTTCACTCGTCTCTGGTTAAAAACCGAAGCACAGCTAGCACAAGTCTTGCGTAGGAGCTAGTCGTTACTGCAAAGCACCATTTCATCTCATCCACGAAGGGGATCTCAATTTATCGATTTCAACCTGGTCACCCTCCTTCAACCATCTTCCCAATGCTGCCTGCACTCAAATGGGTGCAAAGGGCTGGCCTCAAAGGGTAATAGGCGACTGGAACGCGATTCCGGAGCGTGTGCTGCTGGGCTCCCGGGCCAACTTTGCGGAGTACCTGCGCACTCTCAGACCACCACTCACTTAGCTCCCTCACTGCCATTCACTGACTCCTCTTTCAGTATGCATTGCTGCCTCTGCTGCCTACACCCAAATTCGATTTGGATGATAAATAAAATCAATCAATCAATCAATCAAAAGTCGCCCTGCATATGAATAAAACTTGTTTGACATCATGAGCATGACTGGTCAGTGCCTTTTTACTAACAAACCCCCGGGAACCTCTGAAACAAGAGGCCCCGGGGGCCTCTGAAACCAGAGGCCCCGGGGGCCTCTAATACCAGAGGCCCCGGGGGCCTCTCATTTCAGAGGCCCCGGGGGCCTCTCATTTCGTACCTTACCATGCCTCGGCTGACCATAATAACCAGTGAATTTATGCTTGTTCAAATTTTTGTTCAAAATTTATGATTGTTCAAATTTTTGAAACATCAATATTTAAGGTTTTTGGCCATACATCGACATATAATAAATATTCTTCACAAATCCCTTTTAATAGCTTCAAGGTACCGCCTCAACAAACGTACCTGCCAAAATTGAGCTGATTTTATTGAAAAACCAGCGATTAATGGATGTTCGAATTTTTGAAACATCGATATTTTGGATTTTTGCTTATAAATCAATAAATAATCAATTTTCTTAAAATTCTTTTTCTCTACTTCAAGATGTCATCATGACAGACGTATGAGCCAAAATTTAACTGATTTCATTGAAAAACACTGGATTTATGGATGTTTGAATTTTTGAAACATCAAGATTTTAGGTTTTTGTTCATAAATTGGGAAATAATAAAAATTTTCAAAATTCCTTAAAGCAGCTTCAAGATATCAACACGACAGGGGTATATGCCAAAACTCAACTGATTTTATTGAAAATCCATGGTTTTATGCATGTTCAAATTTTTGAAACATCACGATTTTGGTTTTTGACTATAAATCAAGAAATATTAAATATTTCAAAAATTCCTTTTGCCAGCTTCGAAATGTAACTTAGACGGACGTACCTGCCAAAATTCAGCTAATTTCATTGAAAAACCAATGATTTATAATTTTTCGTATTTTGAAACATCAAAAAATTGAGTTTTGGGCGAAATTCAAAAAGTTACGCCAAGCACCAAAAATGGTCCCGAGGCACCGCCTAGGCGGACCTTCATGCAAAAAATCAGCCAATTTCGTTGAAAAACCGCGGAGTACGGGCCTGGGACACACACATATAGATATATATATGCGGACAGACGGACGCAAAAATGGGGTAACTGCTTAAGCTGGCCTTGGCCGCCCGCCGCTTCGGGCAGGGCGCCAGAGCTCCTCCGGCCTCCGGGCACGGGTGCTACGGCCCCTACGCTTCGCCTAGCATGCTTCGCATGCTAGGCTATGCTCCGGGGCCTCCGCACCCATACCCTCCGGCCTACGGAGCTCTGACTGCCCTGCCCTTCGCGGCAGGCGGCCTTCGGCCGCGCAAAAATCCTAAATCACTGGTTTTTTGATGAAATTACCTGAAATTTTGCATGAAAGGCCGCCTTGGTGAAGGCTTGGCACCATTATTGGGGTTTGGCGAAATTTTTAATTTTTTTTTACAAAACTTAGAATAATGATGTTTCAAAATAGAAAAATTCATATTTTCCTGGTTTATCAACGAAATTGGCTGATATTTTGCACAAATGTCCGCCTAGGTATTGGCTTTATACGATTTCTTGGGCTTTGAAAAATATTCGAAGTTTCCAATAAAACTTGGAATTTTGATGTTTCAAAATAAATTTAAAAAATCATAAAATACTTGGTTAACAAGCAAATAGCTGAAATATGCTCACGAGCTTGACAATATTGCTTAGACCAGAGGCCGCGCATCTTGGCGACCGCCGAGAATACCTTGTTTCGTTTGCAGCTTTATTTTTCAGGCCCATTAAAAGCTTTAGAGCTAAAATTGTAACACAATTTGTGTGATTTTTACGGGCCCCTTCCCAAAGTCGCACGCCCCTTCCAAACATTCCTGAGCATTAATGAACCTCAATGCTTACACTCAGATAACCACACTTGTCGTGCATTAATTCGTTTCTCGGATAAATTAAGGAAACGGCAACATAAAAGCAAAAGACACTGCTTAAAATGCATAGACAGCGTAGTGATCACGCAGACGTAAAAGAAGAAGCTCAAACATTTTTTTCTAAAACACCAATATTCCGAATTCCAAGGGCTAAGTTTTGAACTTGGAACAGATTTTCAGAATTTTTCATAGCCTGAGAGCAACAAGATTTATTACTTCCAATGCGTTACCAAATATTCAAGATTTTAATTCTAACCCAAAATCAAGTCACTATCGCAACTATCAAGTCGTAACGATATTTAATAAATTTCACAAATTTCACAAAATTTAAGAAATGAATGTAAAGAACGAGGTGCGCCGTATTCCATGCTAGTTTCTCCTGCACTGCTGTCATCCATTGGATCCAACTACTTGCAACATCAAGGACGGAGTATAGAGAAGTCAAATAAGCGGGTAGGATGAATCGCGCAAGGTTCTACGGTGCTTCCTGGCAAGAGGCGGGTGGAGTGAGGGGGTGGGTGGGGATAGGAGAAGTGAAAGAGGCTTGCTTGCTCACCCTGGGCAGGCGACGACGGGCAGCTGGGCTCTCCCGCACTCTCCCCACATCCACTACCATCCTTTTCGCTGCCCATCCCTCGCACCAATCACTCCAAGCAGGGATCGCCCAACTCCGCCCTCACGCGGTCTCCGTCCCCCGCCATGAAAGTGGACCGCTCCAAGTTCAAGTCATGCTCCGCCGTTCAGGAACTGGTTAGAAGCATTTTCCAGGCTTTTTTCCATTCCACTTTCATCTCGTCTTTGCCATTCACAATACTAAGTGATGAAACCAAATGGGACAGCTTCACGTCATAATGTCGTTCGATTTCATATCGTTCATGATGAAAAATTTTACGCAAACTTTGTCATCATTTGTAGGGATAATCTGAGCTGTTTGTTCGTCAGAAATTGTAAAAACGCGATTTGCGAGCGCGCAAAGAAATACAATGTGATGAATCAGAAATATCTTGAGTCCTCTTTTTTCTGCTCTTCCTAACCAACCCTTTCCAGCTTAGCACGGGAATCAGGCCTTTATGGAAATTTATACCGTTTAAATAAAAGCAGTTTCTAAACCAACTTCAAGTTATATTTACTGGGGGTGGGTAAGAATGTTTTGCATTGCTGGTAATCGCGCGCAGAAACAGCCAGATAAAATCTCGACAATAGCTCAGACAGGCACAAGGCGAATTTTTTGAGGCCTGATTAGACATTGATTAACCATTCCAATGCTCTCAAACTTTCACTCTTCGATTGCGCCGGTATAATTTCAATCATTTTCAATCAAACATTGATGGCTTTACAGCGAAAAAAGAAAGAAAATTCCAACGCGAAATTTCATGGGTTGCATCAAATATACAAAACATTTACAATATGTCGAGATTTGAGCATTCTTTTAAATTACTGTCCATCTAATTAAATTATCCAGCATCTTGTTATATCCCTAATCTATCCCTTTTTGGACGGTATAAAGATGTGAGGGGTATTTGACAGAGCCCAGGCGTGCGGCAGTTCCTGCAGACAGCGAAGACGATGAGCGAGCAGGAGTTCATCGTCCAGCTTCAATCTCTCCTACCCTGGAAAGTGCCCAAGGTCTCCCTATCCTCCCCATCCATCAATTCCCTTTCCCAGTCCCCCTGTATTTGCAGATCGAGCTGATGGGCTGGGTGGAGGTGCTGGACCGCTGCGACGAGTTGCTGGCCGCGGGTCTGGCGGCCAAGGGCTCCTGGCTCCTCCCCGTGGACGCCGCCGAGGCTGCTCTCCGGGGCCAGCTCGGCACCGTCCTCGCCTTTCTCTCTGAGCTATTCGAGAATACCACCAGTCGCACCTGCTTCGCATCCATAGAACGCCTCATCGGTTCCCCAACCTACCCATCCCCCAGCCTCCCCCCTCCACCCTGAGTGCAGGCTTGCTGGACTCCTCCCGCATGGACGTGGTCCGCTCCGTCCTCAGCGTCCTCCAGACCATCGCCCGCCGCACCCAGCTCATGGGCAAGCTCGGCAAGGACACCAAGGCCTTGGTTCCCTGCCCCCTTCTTCTCCTCATCATTCTTCTCAGGCCAACGCGGCGGCTGGACCAGGTGGCAGAGATGCTGGTGGAGCTGGCCTCCCCTTGGGAGGCGAGCGGGAGCACAGAGCGGCGTCTGAGCATAGCTGAATGGGCCATGGCAGAGGCCACGCCGCCAGGGGCCAGCGACCTCCGCTTCCAGTTCCAAGAGGAGGCCTCCACCAGCGCCGCCCAGCCTCCCGCCACCCGCTTCAAGCAGATCATCCTACCGGCCGTTCACAGCGTTGGACTCTTTCTGCTTGGTGGTAGGACAGGATTGAGAGGGTGAGATTGGCAGCGAGGTGAGACGGCGGGTGAGATGATGGAGAGTGTGCTGGGGGAGGCGGGCGGGGGGCGGGGAGGAGTGCCGGAGCGGCGACTGCTGGCAGCCCTGCGTCTGCGCACCAGCCTCCACACCACCGCCCTGCGTCGCCTTGCCGCCATCGCTCGCCTCCAGGCCATACAGATTTTGCGTTTGCCACCTCCCTCCCACTAGGACAGGAGAGTGGAGGAAGTGAAGTGTTTGCAGTGTACAGCAACGTGGCGGCAGAGCGAAAGGTGTCGGAGCTGCTGCATGAGGGGCTGGTGGAAGAGCTGGTGGACGTCCTTCGCCTCTCCGCCCCGGACGCGGACCTCCTGGACCTCAAGTGCGAGGTCTTCCGCACCCTCACCGCCATCATTCACTTCGATCGCACCAACAAGTTTCATCTCCCTCCTTTGATATGTTGTCATTGATGATAGTTGGGTGTTTGAGGCTGGAGATGATAGTGGAGCTGACAAACGCGAGCTCCTACCACGGTTTCCTGCCGGCCATGGTGCGGGACACAATGACCTTCATCATGGAGGAGGGGGCCAAGGAAACCTCCGCCAGCGGCATCAACAAGGAGCTCGCCACCGCCGTCCTCAGCTTCATCTATCACCTCAGCAACTACGAACCTGGTCGCGAAGCTCTTGTCTCCTCCGGCCTTCTTCAGTCTCTCCTTGAGGTTCTCCTTTTATCTTCTCTCATTCACTCTTTCTTCTCCTCTCCTCCCTTTATCTTGACAAATTGAATCACCCAACTCATATAAGCAAACAATAGAAGGTAAAAGAAGGAATAAAAAGCGAGAAAAGAGTGATCTTGAGATGGTATCGTGGTCCAGTTCGCCCGCATCGCATATGCAGTACGTGACCCGCTCCGTCCGCCTCATCGACATAATGCTACACTCCATCGACCTCTCTGCCTTCATCAACCTCAAGGGCTTCCCCAAGATTCTCAATCGCTTCACCTCGGAGGTCTCTCTTCGCTCCTCTTACGCTCACTCACCCCCTCAATCCTAGGTGGATGCCTGCCGGGTAGAAGAGCCGTATATGATGGGGCCGATAACGGAGGAGCAGACGGGTTCTGGCCTGGGAGAGGGGGAAGGGTCGGTGGTGATGGAGGTGGACGAGGAGTCCATCCTCATCACCGCCTCCTCCTCCGCCTCCCTCGTCCAGGATGCATCCACGCCCAGCGCCAACTCTCCTCACGTTCATCCACGACGTGCCGCCCTCATCAAGAGCCTTCAGAATTTTATCAAACGGGTACCTTCTTCAATCTACCCTTAATATTGTGCATATTGTACCTTTTCTTGCCATTGGCCATTCGTGAATGGTTATCGATAAAACATATCTCAATCTTATTTTTATTATTTGACGAAGTAGTGTAGCTGATGATCTAAGGCTTGAGGTAATTTGCACTCCGGACATGGCGACGCTGGCGCGGAGTTTGATGAACGGGGGAATGCCGCGAACGCTGGGCCACATCATCTCCAACTGCGCCTACTACGGACCGGCCCTCTTCCTCCAGTCCATGGAGATCGTCCAAACCTTTGTCCAGCAGGAGCCCAGCCAACTCTCCTCCCTCCAAGCTCGCGGCCTCACCGCTATTCTTCAGGTCCTTCTCCTCCAAACAATCCCCTCTCCTGCCCCCTAGTAGTAGCTTGGGGCGGTTGCAGAAGGCACTGCTGGAGCAGGAGCTGCCGGCAGCCCGGGACGTCCTGCTCAAGCTCCCGTCCATCTTCCAGAGCCTCTGCCTCAATAAGACCGGCCTCGACGCCTGTCTAGAGGCCGGCCTATTCGACAAACTCTTTGCCGTCTTCACTAGTCCCAAGTGAGCCTTCCTTTTTCTACCTATCCCTCCTCCTAATCTCTTTATCCCCTCGAGTGAGCAGAGAGTAGAGTAGCTGCAGGTACCTTGGATGTCTGAAGCGAACGCGGCGGGGTGAGAGCGTAGGTCTGGCAGGCCCGTTCACAGGGGACACGGTGGCGGACTTGGGCCATGCCGTGGAGGAGCTGGTGAAGCACCACGCCGAGCTCCGCCCCGACGCCATGAAGGCCCTCGTCCGCCTCCTCAACCACCTTCACGACTTTGCCACCTCCCCAAAGTACAAGGCCGTTGCCAAGATCGACAAGGTCTTCCCTCATCATTCTGCCTCTTAGCGAGTGGTGAATCTGGCTGCAGAAAGAGCTGGCATCGGAGGGACTGGCGAGCGTTGTGAACAGTGTGGAGGAGTCGAGCGATAGCGAAGGCGAAGGCGACAGCTCTGCTCCGCCCACTGAGTTGCCAGCCAACGGAATGAGGTTCGACCCCTCTGCACCCTCTCAGATGAATAGGAAAGAAATTTGGCGATTGTAGCACGGAGTCGATGAAGGCGGGCAGTCCGGAGTCCTCGCCCAGCAAGAGTGGGCCAGTGAGCCGAATCCCGCTGCCCGACTACCTGGCCAACGTGGCCAAGTTTGCCGACGCCATCCTCTTCGGCAGCCTCGGCGCCAGCCACCACCACCTACAAGCACCCGGCTCTCAGCGCAACCTTCCCGCATTCCTTCAACAGGTCAGGCCTACTTTCAATTTATATTGAGCCCTGATTTGAAGTAAATAGTTCAGCTCAATAACTACTTTTGCGAAATGAGGCTAGGTTTACTTCAATTAAATCATGGAGGCATGACTAGCCTTCTATACAAAGCAAGCGTTAGATAGAAAGCTGGTAAATTGCTGCGGTCCATGGTTAAATGTATGGTGGTGGTTGAGAATGGCGGGGAGGCAGTGGTGAAGCTGGTGATGTGCCCGAACCTCACGCCGGAGCTGGCCACGAGCACGGCCTGTCTCACCCCGCTCCTTCGCCTCCTCCACAACGTCCTGGCCCAGGCCAAGGGCCAGGGCAATGGATTCCTCCTCAACGTAGCCCCCCTTCCCTACCCTCGCCTCTTCTCCTCCACTCCATCCATCCTGGCAGGACTTGGTGGAGCAGATGGACAGCAAGGTCCTCACTCCGCTGGCAGCCAGCCTCGAGCTGGGCGACCCCGACTCCCTCCTCCTCGTCAACATGGACGCTATCTCTCCTCACTTCTTCCATCTACACAACCATCTACAGGTTCCTTCTCCTATCTCCTCCCCGCCTGCACTGGAAGATGTTGTTGACAGATTCTTCAAAAGCTGCTAAGCGGCTCCTCGCCAGCGCTACGGAAGGAGCTGTGCCAGCCCTGGCTGCGAGAGGCGGGGGCCGGGAGTCTTGGCCGCCTGGTTCAGGTCTACCAGCGCCTTAGCCACGCGGTTCTCCCCCCCAGCCCCCGCCCCAGCCAAGCCTGACCAAATCTTGGCGGCCTTTCCAGCTGAGGCAGGTGGAGATGGCGGCGGCGGCTGTGAAGGATGGCCGCCAGTTGGCCAGTCCGCTCGCTGCCAAACTCGCCGCTCTCATGGACGCCCAGAAGGATGCCATGGACGTCGATGCCCCTACAGCCCCGTCCATGTCTACATCGGGCCCCATCGGAATATCAAGCTCCTATCAGGCCGACATACAGGTTGGCACTTTCCCCCTGCTCTTTCTTCCAATTTGTCATTTTCTCCCTCCCTTTGGCCTCTCTGGAAATGGGCAGAGTTGAAGGTGGTGGAGGACTGGCGCCTGAGCAGTGTGCCGGGAGGGCTTCGACCAGGGCTGGACTCCGCCTCCAAGCTGGTGAAGGACATCAGCGAGGTGCTGGCCGGCCTGGGCAAGCTCAGCCACGCCCGCCCCACCACGCCCGGCTCCTTCTTCGCCCGTCACGCCGCCCGCCAGCCGCCCGCCTCCGTCCCTCCTGAGGCCGCCGACGTTGCTCAAGGTTCTTTCTTTCTCCTGCCCTCCTCAACCCCTCCTGCCCCCATCAAATGGCTTCCCTGCAGGACTGTGGAAAGCCCTGGTGCCAGCGCTGGGCTCCGGGCCGAGTGTGCTGGAGCTGGTGAAGCCGCTGCTCTTCGACGAGTCCGACAAGGCCTCCGTCAGCGTCCTCAAGGCATTCTTCAATTCCGGCGCTCACAGCGCCCTCTTCAAGTTACTTCGCCTTAGGGGAGAGGCTGAGAGATGAGGATGGGCTGGTTGAGGTACGTGGAGCGGCTGTGCCTGCAGCCGGTGAACGGTGAGCGGTCGGAGAAGGAGCTGATGGAGGCCCTGGCTCTCATCAGCAAGCTGATCAGCCCTGCTCAGATCCTGGACGCCCCCACGGCCGCCCGAGCCCCACCGCCCTCCAAATCCTTCTCCCCCCTCCAGTACCTCATACAGGCACAGGAGGACGCTCAAAGGGTCCGCCCAAATCAATCAAGCAATCCTTCCAGCCAGGATTGTAGGAGGATTGAAGGTATTGGATCAAGCGTGGGAGGCGGGGGAGAGTGAGCTGGTGATCGGGAGTGAAACGGCCGGGGCTCGTCTGCTGGAGCTGGAGCTTGGCCTGGCAACCTCACGAACGCGGATCAGGAAAGCGGCCAAGGCCGTAGGCAGCGACCACGCCACCAGCGCTAAGAAGCAGCGAGAGGAGCAACGGCGCCAGCTCCAAGCTCACATCGATCCCAATGCGCTCAACCTCCTTCGGGTAGCCTACCTTTTTCTAGCCTGAAATTGGCTACACTTCGAATAAAACTACCAGCATTCAATAGTTAGAGTAAAAGTATTATACCCCACAAATATTATTCTTGCCCACTTATGATCGATGGTTGCATTAGCTTGAAACATTCGCATAGAGTTTAAACAAACACTGTGGTTACCAATGGCGGTAACAGTATCTTGTTTAATATATACATAATGTCAGACTCCAACAGCAATATGTGAAAAGAGGCAGTGGGTGGATTGAAGGAGATGGGATTCGGGGAGGAGCGAGCGGTGGAGGCGCTGGTGGAGCTGGGGACGGCGGAAGCGGCAGCGGAGTTCCTGCTCTCAGAGGGCGGCGGTGGGCGGCAGGTGGCCGGGGCGGAGGACGAGGAGGAGCTTCGTCGGGCCGTCGCCGCCTCTCTGCAGCCCGACGGGGACGTCCACGCAGCCGCCGTCAACCAGTGCCCCAACCAATGACACACTTCTGCAGCCTCCTAAACAGCCTTGCGCCTCTACTCCTTTCCCTGCCTCCAAACTTGTTCCCGGCTGCATATGTAGCTTTCTCATAATTTTTTCTGGCACCATTCTTGTGCGAATGTGATTTTTGCTTTGTCCTCGTCAATGTGCATCCTGCCTTGCCTTCCGTCGATGGCGAGGAGTTTTCCGGTTTTCTATATGCCCTTCTGCGTTCACGCTTCTTCGATAAATCGGGTCTGCTGGCTCAGGGATGGAGAAGAATTGAATTGCACACTAAGGCTTAAATCCTGGACTAAATAACGTTGAGCAATTTGTGTGGTTTTCTTTTGCATGGCAGGTGAGACACGAGGTAGAACCGAGAGGCTTCTAGCCGGACTGCAACAAAAGAAACAGTAATCGTCAGGAGAAAGCAAATAAGATAGAGATACATAGAGACCGGTACAAAGAGACGGCTAGTGCTTGGAAATGACTTCAGAATACTATCCAGGGCAACGAGAGTATGGGGAAGCAAGCACTGAACGGCAGCCACAGCGCCTACTCAGCTGGTAGAAAGTGGAGGTAAGAGGATGAGGAGAGTGGGAAAATGAGGTGTCAATCAGTCAATCTTCGTTCTCCAGAGCCTTGAGCTCAGCCTCGACAAGTTTCTTGGCCTCTGCCATCCCCCTGGCCTCGTCGTAGTGATGCTTGCGCTTCGCCTCGAACGATTTACGCCGCTCTGCAACACCCAACTTATCAGCTGAGGTCATGCAAATGGGATGAGGCGGGGAGGAGAACCACGGCGCTCTTCCGATTCGTTGAGCTCATCCTCGTCGTCCTGGCCCGGCTCCAGGACCTTAGGCCCTCGCCCCTCCATCAGTCTACCAACTCAGCCCTCCTTAGGCCTGGGAGGAGTAAAGGTATGGAAGAGACCGTTTGCGGAGTTTGTCGGCGTTGACGCCATGGGAGGCTTCGGTGAGGGAGACGCGACGACGGCGCTCTCCGGAGCCTCCGCTCCCGGCCTCAGCCCCGCTGTCCCCGGCCTCCTCCGAGTCTGACGCGCCGTGGTACGGCGTTTTAGGCTCCTGCATTCCTGCTCACTCACTCACCTATTCCACAAATACTTCCGCATCCAGTCCAGACTCATGCCCTTTTCACTCTTTCATTTTGCGTCTATTGCATTTCATGAAAGATGGGGCGGTTTGAAAGCAGTGACTTGTGGAAAGGCAGCCGGGCATAATTAGGCCTGAAATTAGACGCTTCAGTGTTTGCCCGGAGACTTAGAGGGGCTTATTAGCCTGGAGGAGGGAGGAGGGATTATTGACATTCCGACCCAAGTCCGGCCCTCCGCAAGTGGGCGTTGGACACGGGCATCGATTTTGTCTAGTCGCCTTTTTGCTGCCTTTCAAAGCATAGTGCTGCCCGCTTTCACTGCTCCTCGGCAGGGAGAGTGGGGGTTGGAGGGAGCCGCAGTGGGACTGCTAGGGGCCATAATTCCCGGGCCTCGTAAATAGGAGGGAGGGGGGCTGGAAATGGCTTGGGGGAGCTGAGTAGTAGGGCGGCTAACGTCAATTTTCATGTGCCCGTAGGTCTTGCCCACCGGATGCAGGGTCTCCGCCAGGTTCTCCTCGTCGAAGCGCGCCTCTCGCCCCAGCGAATCTCGCCGCCCTTCCATTGCCTCAATTTCCTAATCCATCCTAGGCTTTTCATTTGCTTTTATTAATGCTTTCTTTGTCTCTTTCAACAGTTGAACGGGCCGCATTCTTGTTAGGGTCCTTTTATGCTGGTTAAGGCTGTGGGCAAAAGGAGGGGGCGGGGCAGAAGAATCGATGAAGGGGTCCAACAAAAGCGCCCTTTCTTCCGCACCGAAGACGATTGCCTAATGCCTGGTGTGGGAGAAAAGAGAGGAAAGCCTTGTGTTTGCGCACACATGTCGGCTAATAGCCCAGCCTCACATGTTGCCCTAGCTCAAACCCTAACTCCTTCTTCAAATATTCACCCAACAAAGAGCAAATGGCCACTCAAAACGTAATTGATGCGAAAAAAGGAAGAGAAAACTAACCGGTGGGAGCTGGGAGGCGCCGTGCTGGTCGAAGCTAGTGCCGGTCTTGAGAATGCTGCGTTTGGGCTGCATCTTGAGAGCTTCAGTGGGGTCAATGTGGGGCTCGGGCAGAGGAGAGCAAGGCTCCACAGAGCAGCCCGCACCCGAATCCTCCCCATTTCCCGTCTCCATCGCCTCTGCATCCATCTTTGTCGAGTCTGACAATATATCCTTTTCCCCCAGAGGCATGTGATATTGCGGAACAGGGCGTGAGAGGAAGGTAAACTTATATTCGCTCCTGGGAGGGAAAGGGGAAGGAAAAGGAGCAGGCGAGAATTGGATATGAGAAAAGGAGACTTTGAGGGCGAGCGCTGCGCTTCAAGGCTTTTGCAGAAAGAAATGGAGACGAATGAGATCCAGCTACGGCCTACTCAAAAATCCCCGCAAATACTGAAACGGTGCAAAAGCTAAAGAGAAACTAGAAATTTCAAAAAAGGAAAAACATCAGGTGATTTCTGAATCGAAATTGTGCTCTTCGTAAAAGAAAGAAAACATGTGGGGTGACAAATTGTCCTCGCGGGTATCGAGACAGTTGCAAAGGCAAAACCAGCCACAACGTCAGCAGGCAACTATAAACAGGGCTGGGTGCAAATGGGGCAGGTCTGGAGGAGACTCAGCGGGAAATACGAGCGCATTAGAGCCTTCGAAAACAGCACATTCACAGCACAGCCCTGGCCACTTGAAAAAGGCAGAAAATGGAATAGGGACAGGCGAGACACTGTGGGAGAACCGGCGGCCCCTGCCAAGCCCCGCGCAATCCCGGCCCCGGGCACAGAGCTTCACTATTCACTCCCTCCTCCTACTCCCTGTCCCCTCCCCTCCCCGCTCCTCCTGCTACTCCCTCCTACGTTCGTCACACCGACTACCGTAGCTCAGGCTAGGCCTCTGCGCAGTTGGAGGGCGGGCAGCTGACGCGCATTCTTTCCTTAATGAGTCCCTCCTTGCCTCCGTCAGGTTAGCGGAGGTAAAAAAAGGGGGAGCTGACAAAAGGAGATGGAGGAGAGGTTGTGGCGGATGCTGCTCATGGCCATGCTTTGCCTGGTCGCGCAAATGATAGCTGGCCAAGAAGAGGTGCACCAGTCTCCCTGTGACCTGTGCTGGCTTCGAAAAGAAGGTCTGGTAGGAGGTGGAAGGAGAGAAAATGGGTGAGCCAGTTCTGCGAGCTTGTTCGGAGGCGCTGTGCGGTCCGCGGGTGTCCAAGTGCATGCTGCTGAAGAGCTGCAACTGCTCCATCACCCCGGCGGCCATCAAGAACGCCTCCTGCTCCTGCTGCCAGGACTGCGTTCGCTGCTTGGCTGATCAATATCAGGTTCCGCATCCTTCATTTGCCCAGTTGCTCAACCAGCAATGTACTGGGTGTTGAGGACTGCTGTTCCTGCGTGGGTCTCTGCAGGCCGTCCAAGGCCGTCGACCCATCGTTGGCGATGAAGTCCTACGTGGAGGATCTGGAGCCGGACGAGGATGAGCGGGCTCTCTTCCAGCTCGTCTTCAGCGAAATGGCTGATGGAGAGCAGCTGATGCCCTACACATTCCCTGCCCTCCAGGACACACTCTTCTATCGCAACGCCAGCGCCCCTAATGAGGAGCTTGGTTAGCAGAGGCAAGGGAATGCCAAAAGATGAATCTCTTCTATAAATCTAATTGAACGAGCAAAGGGAGTGTACTATTTAGGGAATTGAGACTTTGAATCATTATTTTTTCAGTTATTGTTGATTTAGTTTTTAATATAATTAGTTATAAACTCATACGGTTTTTACAGTCATTAATAACGAAACATTTAAAACGGTAGCATGATTTTAGTCAAGATGTGGTGTTGCAGAATCGGATAGAACGCTGGAAATGTGGGCGAAGACGAACTGTACGGTGCTGTACATCAATGAGTGCCTGTCAGTGGACAAGTGTCGCGGCTACTGCTCGGTAGGCCCTGCCGGGGGTGAGGAAAGATGAGGGAATGAATGGATTGGTCAGACAACGGGGGCCTCCTCCTACCGCTGGTTCCACACCGGCTGCTGTGAGTGCGTCGGCGCCGACTGCCTCAACTACGGCAGCCGCGTAGCCCGCTGCACCAACTGTCACGAAGAGGAGCCCGAAGAGCCGTCCTCTAGGGGCGAGCTTTGATTTTTTCACTGCTTGCTTTTACTCTGCTCTTGCGGCTATCCGAATCTCGGTGCTCTTCATTTGTTGTCCAATGTTATGCCGTACTGCCAGTGTATTTGGATCTGATCTGCTTGTTTTTTCTTAAAATGTTCAAGGGCGGTGTAATGTTTGACAAATGTGAAAGTTTGCCTCTCAAAAAGATAGCTTATACTACATTCTAGCATTGGACTGAGCTAAGCCTGGAAAGAGGCCGCGTAAAGCAACTGAAGGGATGTCAATATTTTCCCAGAGATATCGCGCAAGAAATTGTGCGATTGCGAAAGTGTTGTTGTTGAATCCTGGAAGCCGGATTCCTGAAAGATTTTGAGTGCGCATTGTAGTGTGGTTTGTTTCAAATGAGCGGTATTTAGCCTTCAGCTGTGAAATTGGGCAGCTGCACTGGAGAAGAAGCTGAAAGCCCTCATAAAGGAGCCCACCGAAATCGCCACCACCACCATTCCTATCCTATTTGTCATTCCCCTCCCCTCTGGATGGAAGGATGGAAGGTATGGGAGGGTAGGGAACAGAGAAGCGGTAAGCGGTGGAAGTAGGGAGCAGGGAGAAGTAGGGAATGCAATGGCAAGTGGTGCTGTCATGTTTGCAGAAGGCAGCGTTTGAGGATTGAAGCCGAGCGAAGTGGAAGTTGTCCTAGCCTCCAAGACTAGCCCCACCTTCCACATGCTCAATCAGGCCAATGTGGATCACCCAGATTGCCAAGAAAGAATAGACCCATTTACGCTCTTTTATCTCTCTTTTCAATAATACGGGTAAGGATCCCATTTCTAATGTAGTTCCGTTTCTCATGTGGTCTCTTAACACGGCACTTGGCTCAAGATGTGCATTAACGTTGCGGGATTTATTTCTTCTCTTATTATTTTCTTAGTTTCTTGGTGCAAACCACTATTTTCACGTCAATCGGGTTGAAAAATTAAAAGGAACAGGCAGAGCGTTGGAGCAAGTGATGGATGAGAAAAATAGATGACGAAGTCATTGGTGGGGTCTGAATGTTTTTGATGAAATATCGCGCAAAAAGCAGGCGGCTTACGAAAGGTCGTTGTTGCTGATTCCTAGTAGCCGTTGTGGGTGGGCCTGGGGAGGTGGCAGAGCCTGGCACGGGAGGGGAGGGCGAGGGGGGATTGGAAACTTCCAGAGGCTTGGAAGGCCTTTGGAGGTGTGGCTTGGGGGCTGGGGCAGTGCTGCAGTGCAGGGGTGGGCAGTAGGGAAGGGCTGAGGCCGATTCCCGGGAGGGGGGTGAGGGGGTGGAAGGTTCGCGAAGGCGCTCGGAGAGTATAAAAAGGGAGCTGTGAGGCCAGTTGGGCACTATCGAAGTCAGCAGTCCAAGCGAAGCCTCGTCTACCTCCAAGTGTCTACCGCCA
The DNA here is from genome assembly GCA_030248095.1 of Ptycholaimellus sp. GST1_10. Lineage (NCBI taxonomy): Eukaryota > Metazoa > Nematoda > Chromadorea > Chromadorida > Chromadoridae > Ptycholaimellus > Ptycholaimellus sp. GST1_10. The sequence goes on from JASANA010008232.1 coordinate 38,136, forward strand.
GCTTCTCCAGGACCTCAAGAAGACCGCCATGTCTCCACCCATCGTCGGCGCCGGCACCGGTTACCCTCCACCTTTTTCACCCCTTTTCACCTCTCACCCCTTCTATCTCTTTTCCATCCCATCCTTCTCCTTCTCCCTTCCTCTGCCGCTTTTTCCTCTCCTGCTCAAGTAGGATAGGATGGATGGATTGAAGTGAGCTCGGAGAAGACGGGAACAGGGGGATCAGGGACGGAGCGTAAGAGTGCGCGGGATGGGGCCACGGAAGCCATGATCAAGGAGCTGGACCAGCTTGCTCTCGTTTCTCCTCTTTCACTCCCTCTCCTTCCTTTTTGGCCAAAAGGAGGGTGTTTGAAGAAGGCGCTGCCAGCTCGTCCAGGCACGGGCAATGCGGGTCGGCCCATTCCCCTCCTCGCCAACTTCTTCGGCATCAACTTCGCCTCCGACAACATCCTCGTCTCCCGCTACCACGTCGACGTCCATCACCCCGGCAAGAACCGCAAGCTCACACGGTTCCCTCCTCCTCCTCCTCCTCCTCCTCCTCCTCCTCCTCCTCCTCCTCCTCCTCCTCCTCCTCCTCCCTCCTCCTCCTCCCTCCTCCGCCTCCTCCTCCTCCTCCTCCTCCTCCTCCTCCTCCTCCTCCTCCTCCCCCTCTCTTGAGCAAAGAAAATGGGCTCTGGTATTGAGGGATGAGTGCAAGGCGATCTTCTGGAAGGCGGTGATGGAGACGAAGATCATCCGGGACAACTTCTTCCTCGCCTACGACGGCCAGCACATCGCCTACTCCCTCGAACGCCTCAAGTTCCCCGACGGCGAGCCTTGCGGTTCCTTCCCTTTTCACCTCCTCCCCCTCACCCCATGGCTTGATGAGGGCCTGTGCAGGTGTGCTGGAGGTGCAAGTGCCTCTGGAGCGGGACACGCGAGGCCTCACCGACTGCAAGGTGGAGTTCAACCTCGTCTCCAACACGGTTCTTCCCTCCTCCTTCAATCCCTTTTCCTTTGAATCCCCAGAAAGGGGGCTTGTGCAGGTGAACCTGACGGATGTGGTGGGCAGCCGTGTCTCAGCGGAGGGCGGCGATCTCAGCCAAGGCTCCATCCAGGCCATCGACATCATCTTCCGGTCACCCCCTTTTCTTCCCTCTCCTTTTCTCCCCTCCCAGAAGACTGCGGTGGATTGCAGACAGCAGTTGTCCTGCCCGCCGCTGGAGATCTCGAAGAACTTCTACGCGCACAAGAACAGCGTGTTCCCACTGGGGGCACAGGCGCTGGACCTCGGACGGGGGATCGAGATGTGGACGGGCTTCCACACCTCTGCTCTCCTCTGCGCCGCCAACAAGGCCCTCCTCAACGTCGACGTCTCACACGCTGCCTTCTTCAAGAAGGACATGCCCTTCCTCAACTTCCTCGAGGAGATACTCAGCGGTGGGGGCGGTGGTGGGGGTGGTTTCCGTGGTGGACGAGGGGGCGGCGGACGCGGTGGTGGACGTGGTGGGCCTCGTGGTGGTGGTGGACGTGGCGGTGGGGAGGTGGGAGGACGGAGTGGTGGAGGAGGAGCCTTCAGTGTCGCCAGCCTCAACTCAAACACCATCCTCGACGCCACCATCGTCAAGGCTGCCAACAGTGCCATCAAGGGCAAGGGCGTCCGCGTTCGCACCCTCTACACCGCCAACAAGAAGTCCTACAAGGTATCCCCTCCCCTTCTTTACCCATCCACCTTCTTCACTTCCTAGTCCACTAGGTGGTGGGGATGACGGAGCGGCCGGCCAATTCGATCACCTTCGAGCTGGAGGGGAAGAACGGGGTGGAGACGACCAGCGTGGCCCAGTACTTCGACACCAAGTACGGGAAGCTCAAGTTCCCCCAGCTTCCCTGCCTTCAGGTTCTCTTTTATCACTCCCCTTAACCCTGTCCTTCAATTCTGCTCCTATTGTCTCTCAGGTGGGCCCACCAAAGCGGGAGCTCTTCATCCCCTTGGAGGCTCTGGTGGTGGAGCATCCACTCAAGTACAACGCCAAGCTCTCCGAAGACCAGGTTTTTCCAGCCCTCTGTCTGCCTTGGGATGAGGCAGAAAGGATAGGGATTGATGCCAGGTGTCCACGATGATCCGGCAGACAGCAGTGGATGCGGAGACGCGGAAGAACAAGATCATGGCCATGGTGAAGGATGCCCGCTTCGACGGCGACCCCTTCATCAAGAGCTTCGGCCTCTCCCTCAACACATCCATGTGTCAGATCAAGGTCTACCCCTTCTTACCCATTCCTCCCTTGCCATAGGGTCCATAGGGTGTTGGTTGAAGGGGCGAGTGTTGCCAGCGCCGGGGATCCAGTACAAGGGCAGTGGGCCGCAGTCAGTGGTGACACCACGTGACGGAGCCTGGCAGACAACGGGGAAGCAGCTGCTGAGTCCACCCGAGGACTTCCGGGAGTACGCCCTCATCGCCGTGGCCAACCCACAGCGCGATGAACAGGCCCTCGTCAACTTCTGCCGCAACCTACACCAGGCAGCCCGCTCCATGGGCTGGTCCATCCCTGACATGCCCCGTCTCGTCAAGTACGCCCGCAACGCCAAGGAGGTGGAGGACATCTACGCAGCCATCGCCGGGGAGTACGAGAGCAACAACATCAAGTGCAACCTGGTCATCGTGGCCCTGCCTGGGAAGGACTCCCAAGCCTACATCTCCGTCAAGCATGCCTCCGACATGAGCACGGGGATCATGTCCCAGTGCATCCTCATGAAGACCATCAACAAGATCAACCCCACCACCTGCATGAACATCCTGTTCAAGATCTGCGCCAAGCTCGGCGGCATGCCCCACTGCCCCCAGGCCTCCCCCGCCATGGACAAGTTCATCTTCAAGCAGCCCACTCTCGTCCTCGGCGTCGATGTCACCCATCCCACGCTCCAGGAGTCAGAGTCCTCGCTTCCCTCCATCGCGGCCATCGTGGGCTCCACGGATGCCTATGCCATGCACTACGGGGCGTCGATCAAGGTGCAGCGGAAGAGCCAGGAGTCGGTGGTGTACCTGGTGGACCAGGTGAAGGAGCGCCTCGTGGCCTACTTCAAGGCCACCAACCAACGCCCTCAGCGCATCATTGTCTACCGCGACGGCGTCGCTGAGGGACAGTTCCAGGCCATCATGCGCGAGGAGATCTCCTGCCTCCGTCGTGCCTGCATGAACCTCTCCGATGGATACACTCCCACCATCACCTACATCATCGTCCAGAAGCGCCATCATGCCCGCCTCTTCTGCGCCCAGCCCAAGGACCATTGCGGACGCTCCAAGAACATCCCACCCGGCACCGTCGTTGACACCGACATCGTCACCCCCGATGCCTTCGACTTCTTCCTCTGCTCCCATTTCGGCATTCAGGTATCCTCTCTTTCTTCTTCCCTCTCCTCCTTCTTGCCTCAATCTCCTGCCTCCTTTCTCAGGGCACCTCTCGTCCCACCAAGTACTTCGTGATCATGGACGAGAACGAGATGTCGGCGGACGAGGTGGAGTCGATGACCTACAGCCTCTGCCACTCCTTCGTCCGCTGCCCCCGCGCCGTCTCCGTCCCCGCCCCCGCCTACTACGCTGACCTGCTCGCTCAGCGCGCCCGTTTACACGTCAAGCGACACCTGTTCCTCCAACCTCTTTCTCTCTTGCTGGGACAGTCAGGAAAGGAAAGAGCTTGAGGGGCCTGTCGGACAGCTCCGGGGCTACGCCACCGCCTCCTCCTGCCGCTGCCGTGGGTACGACGACAGGGGAGAGCTCCTCCGCGGCGCAGACGCACGGCTCCCGCTCCTCCCTCGACGACGCCGTCCGTGTCACCCCCGTCATGGCCAACAAGATGTACTTCGTCTAGTACCCTCTCCCTTACACCCCACAGCACCCGATTGTTCTAGCATTCTTTTTAACTAGTTCTCGGATGTTCTTATTTAGCAAATCCCAGCCTCGGCGCTTTCATCGATATTCTAGGCTCTGTTTTTGCAGCATCAGCCTTTGTCTAAGACACGATTGTCTCCCTCTTTTTGTTTCAATGCTAGCTTTAATGGCTTTGCCCAAGCTTTTTCCATTGCAACATCCGTTGTTTTGCTATTCAAATTGGTTTGATACCATTTCCCGATTCGGCTTTTGGTTTTTACCACGCCTCTTTTCAGTGCCAATCCATCCTTTTTGGCCTTTTCCCATCGTCTTCTTACCATCAATTTCATGGTCGATGCCAATCGAAAAAAACGGGCTCTCAATTAGTGTCTCACAGAAAACACCTCAAAACTCACCCACTTTTAAAACAAAACATATCTAAAACGCAACCGTTCACTTCCAACGTACAAAAAACCTTTCTAAAATCCTGACATAATAAAGCTAAAGAAAACGAAAAATTTATAAATAACAAGATATTATCGGCTATCGCCAAGAGGTGCGCGGACAACTGGACTTTCTTAGATAAACCTATCACTGACTAAATTTCAATGTTTACATGAAAAGTGAATTAAACTGTAAAGTGAATAAAATTTTAGCTAGAAATGCTTGTTTTTAAATTAGGTCAGGGGGGGGGGGGGTAAGGACGTATGTCCGTCAAGGTACAAGGACAAAGTTTTAGGTATGTTGCTGAAAAGATGCTAACCTAAACGACAATACCCCATCGGCTTCGCTCTATCTCACGGCCGCCCTGTGGCTGGTACAAGTGGAACTTTAACTTCTAGACCCTGTCCCCCACAGCCACCCACATCCCACATCCGCCGAACTGATTTGTAGCGCGAACTCTTGGCCATCCACCTTCTCATTAACAGGCCAGGATAGGCCTAATCCCACCCTCTCTGAAGCAAGCTGATTGAAATTGGGGCTGAAATGGCCTATTAAGCTGCGTTGGATTAGGAACGGCTGACTCAATCGGCTAGGCATTCTAAGTAGTGACCGCCTCGCAAGAAATGTGAGCGCTAGTTATGCAATGGCCTTTGGTGCTGTCTGACTATGTACATGATGAAATGTTGTGCGCAGGATGCCTGGCGAAAATTGCGCGTCCTACCCAGCTTTCCCACACATCATTTCCCCCCACCCAATTTTCGCGGCCAGAGCTCTCTCTCGGCAAAACTGACCAGGCCTAAGGCATTGCTCATAAACAGCACAGTTCAGGACTCATCTGCTGCTGCACTCAAGCACCTTCGAAATGGAAGATCCGGGCCAACAGCTACGTAAGTCCTTCCCTCCCTTGGAAGTGAATGGTGAATCAGCTCCCTATGGGATCGTGAAGTAGATGCATTGGACTTAGATGCGTTGGTTGATAAGAGGCAAGGTTGGATGAGTGTTGCAGGAGAAGGTGTTGCTGAATAACGGGCTGAAAGCCCTGGTGGTCTCGCAGCAGGGCGTGAAGGAGGGGGCAGCTTCAGACCCGGTCGCAACGCCCGGTCTAACACACCTACTCGAACACATCATCTTCCACGGCCTCCCTGCTTCTCCCTTCTCAACATCTCCATCTTCCTCACAGCGAAAGGGGACGTGGCCTTGGAGGTAGTGCTGGGCAAAGTCCTGGCCTACTTCGCCACCCTCTGCCAGGCCGAGACGCAACAGCTCAAGCAGCTGGCCATGGAGCTGCAGCGACATGCGGAGCTGGCCTACTGCACCCCGCCCCTTCAGCTGGCCACGGAGACAGCCTCCCTGCTTCTCCCTTCTCAACATCTCCATCTTCCTCACCGCCAAAGGGGACGTGGCCTTGGAGCGAGTGCTGGGCAAAGTCCTGGCCTACTTCGCCACCCTCTGCCAGGCCGAGACGCAACAGCTCAAGCAGCTGGCCATGGAGCTGCAGCGACAGGCGGAGCTGGCCTACTGCACCCCGCCCCTTCAGCTGGCCACGGAGACAGCCTCCCTGCTTCTCCCTTCTCAACATCTCCATCTTCCTCACAGCGAAAGGGGACGTGGCCTTGGAGGTAGTGCTGGGCAAAGTCCTGGCCTACTTCGCCACCCTCTGCCAGGCCGAGACGCAATAGCTCAAGCAGCTGGCCATGGAGCTGCAGCGACAGGCGGAGCTGGCCTACTGCACCCCGCCCCTTCAGCTGCCCACGGAGACAGCCTCCCTGCTTCTCCCTTCTCAACATCTCCATCTTCCTCACCGCCAAAGGGGACGTGGCCTTGGAGCGAGTACTGGGCAAAGTCCTGGCCTACTTCGCCACCCTCTGCCAGGCCGAGACGCAACAGATCAAGCAGCTGGCCATGGAGCTGCAGCGACAGGCGGAGCTGGCCTACTGCACCCCGCCCCTTCAGCTGGCCACGGAGACAGCCTTCCTGCTTCTCCCTTCTCAACATCTCCATCTTCCTCACAGCCAAAGGGGACGTGGCCTTGGAGCAAGTGCTGGGCAAAGTCTTGGCCTACTTCGCCACCCTCTGCCAGGCCGAGACGCAACAGCTTAAGCAGCTGGCCATGGAGCTGCAGCGACAGGCGGAGCTGGCCTACTGCACCCCGCCCCTTCAGCTGGCCACGGAGACAGCCTCCCTGCTTCTCCCTTCTCAACATCTCCATCTTCCTCACAGCCAAAGGGGACGTGGCCTTGGAGCAAGTGCTGGGCAAAGTCTTGGCCTACTTCGCCACCCTCTGCCAGGCCGAGACGCAACAGATCAAGCAGCTGGCCATGGAGCTGCAGCGACAGGCGGAGCTGGCCTACTGCACCCCGCCCCTTCAGCTGGCCACGGAGACAGCCTCCCTGCTTCTCCCTTCTCAACATCTCCATCTTCCTCACAGCCAAAGGGGACGTGGCCTTGGAGCAAGTGCTGGGCAAAGTCTTGGCCTACTTCGCCACCCTCTGCCAGGCCGAGACGCAACAGATCAAGCAGCTGGCCATGGAGCTGCAGCGACAGGCGGAGCTGGCCTACTGCACCCCGCCCCTTCAGCTGGCCACGGAGACAGCCTCCCTGCTTCTCCCTTCTCAACATCTCCATCTTCCTCACAGCCAAAGGGGACGTGGCCTTGGAGCAAGTGCTGGGCAAAGTCCTGGCCTACTTCGCCACCCTCTGCCAGGCCGAGACGCAACAGATCAAGCAGCTGGCCATGGAGCTGCAGCGACAGGCGGAGCTGGCCTACTGCACCCCGCCCCTTCAGCTGGCCACGGAGACAGCCTCCCTGCTTCTCCCTTCTCAACATCTCCATCTTCCTCACAGCCAAAGGGGACGTGGCCTTGGAGCAAGTGCTGGGCAAAGTCTTGGCCTACTTCGCCACCCTCTGCCAGGCCGAGACGCAACAGATCAAGCAGCTGGCCATGGAGCTGCAGCGACAGGCGGAGCTGGCCTACTGCACCCCGCCCCTTCAGCTGGCCACGGAGACAGCCTCCCTGCTTCTCCCTTCTCAACATCTCCATCTTCCTCACAGCCAAAGGGGACGTGGCCTTGGAGCAAGTGCTGGGCAAAGTCCTGGCCTACTTCGCCACCCTCTGCCAGGCCGAGACGCAACAGATCAAGCAGCTGGCCATGGAGCTGCAGCGACAGGCGGAGCTGGCCTACTGCACCCCGCCCCTTCAGCTGGCCACGGAGACAGCCTCCCTGCTTCTCCCTTCTCAACATCTCCATCTTCCTCACCGCCAAAGGGGACGTGGCCTTGGAGCGAGTGCTGGGCAAAGTCCTGGCCTACTTCGCCACCCTCTGCCAGGCCGAGACGCAACAGCTCAAGCAGCTGGCCATGGAGCTGCAGCGACAGGCGGAGCTGGCCTACTGCACCCCGCCCCTTCAGCTGGCCACGGAGACAGCCTCCCTGCTTCTCCCTTCTCAACATCTCCATCTTCCTCACAGCGAAAGGGGACGTGGCCTTGGAGGTAGTGCTGGGCAAAGTCCTGGCCTACTTCGCCACCCTCTGCCAGGCCGAGACGCAATAGCTCAAGCAGCTGGCCATGGAGCTGCAGCGACAGGCGGAGCTGGCCTACTGCACCCCGCCCCTTCAGCTGCCCACGGAGACAGCCTCCCTGCTTCTCCCTTCTCAACATCTCCATCTTCCTCACCGCCAAAGGGGACGTGGCCTTGGAGCGAGTACTGGGCAAAGTCCTGGCCTACTTCGCCACCCTCTGCCAGGCCGAGACGCAACAGATCAAGCAGCTGGCCATGGAGCTGCAGCGACAGGCGGAGCTGGCCTACTGCACCCCGCCCCTTCAGCTGGCCACGGAGACAGCCTTCCTGCTTCTCCCTTCTCAGCATCTCCATCTTCCTCACAGCCAAAGGGGACGTGGCCTTGGAGCGAGTGCTGGGCAAAGTCCTGGCCTACTTCGCCACCCACTGCCAGGCCGAGACGCAACAGCTCAAGCAGCTGGCCATGGAGCTGCAGCGACAGGCGGAGCTGGCCTACTGCACCCCGCCCCTTCAGCTGGCCACGGAGACAGCCTCCCTGCTTCTCCCTTCTCAACATCTCCATCTTCCTCACAGCCAAAGGGGACGTGGCCTTGGAGCGAGTGCTGGGCAAAGTCCTGGCCTACTTCGCCACCCACTGCCAGGCCGAGACGCAACAGCTCAAGCAGCTGGCCATGGAGCTGCAGCGACAGGCGGAGCTGGCCTACTGCACCCCGCCCCTTCAGCTGGCCACGGAGACAGCCTCCCTGCTTCTCCCTTCTCAACATCTCCATCTTCCTCACAGCCAAAGGGGACGTGGCCTTGGAGCAAGTGCTGGGCAAAGTCCTGGCCTACTTCGCCACCCTCTGCCAGGCCGAGACGCAACAGATCAAGCAGCTGGCCATGGAGCTGCAGCGACAGGCGGAGCTGGCCTACTGCACCCCGCCCCTTCAGCTGGCCACGGAGACAGCCTCCCTGCTTCTCCCTTCTCAACATCTCCATCTTCCTCACAGCCAAAGGGGACGTGGCCTTGGAGCAAGTGCTGGGCAAAGTCTTGGCCTACTTCGCCACCCTCTGCCAGGCCGAGACGCAACAGATCAAGCAGCTGGCCATGGAGCTGCAGCGACAGGCGGAGCTGGCCTACTGCACCCCGCCCCTTCAGCTGGCCACGGAGACAGCCTCCCTGCTTCTCCCTTCTCAACATCTCCATCTTCCTCACAGCCAAAGGGGACGTGGCCTTGGAGCAAGTGCTGGGCAAAGTCCTGGCCTACTTCGCCACCCTCTGCCAGGCCGAGACGCAACAGATCAAGCAGCTGGCCATGGAGCTGCAGCGACAGGCGGAGCTGGCCTACTGCACCCCGCCCCTTCAGCTGGCCACGGAGACAGCCTCCCTGCTTCTCCCTTCTCAACATCTCCATCTTCCTCACCGCCAAAGGGGACGTGGCCTTGGAGCGAGTGCTGGGCAAAGTCCTGGCCTACTTCGCCACCCTCTGCCAGGCCGAGACGCAACAGCTCAAGCAGCTGGCCATGGAGCTGCAGCGACAGGCGGAGCTGGCCTACTGCACCCCGCCCCTTCAGCTGGCCACGGAGACAGCCTCCCTGCTTCTCCCTTCTCAACATCTCCATCTTCCTCACAGCGAAAGGGGACGTGGCCTTGGAGGTAGTGCTGGGCAAAGTCCTGGCCTACTTCGCCACCCTCTGCCAGGCCGAGACGCAATAGCTCAAGCAGCTGGCCATGGAGCTGCAGCGACAGGCGGAGCTGGCCTACTGCACCCCGCCCCTTCAGCTGCCCACTTAGACAGCCTCCCTGCTTCTCCCTTCTCAACATCTCCATCTTCCTCACCGCCAAAGGGGACGTGGCCTTGGAGCGAGTACTGGGCAAAGTCCTGGCCTACTTCGCCACCCTCTGCCAGGCCGAGACGCAACAGATCAAGCAGCTGGCCATGGAGCTGCAGCGACAGGCGGAGCTGGCCTACTGCACCCCGCCCCTTCAGCTGGCCACGGAGACAGCCTCCCTGCTTCTCCCTTCTCAACATCTCCATCTTCCTCACAGCCAAAGGGGACGTGGCCTTGGAGCAAGTGCTGGGCAAAGTCTTGGCCTACTTCGCCACCCTCTGCCAGGCCGAGACGCAACAGCTTAAGCAGCTGGCCATGGAGCTGCAGCGACAGGCGGAGCTGGCCTACTGCACCCCGCCCCTTCAGCTGGCCACGGAGACAGCCTTCCTGCTTCTCCCTTCTCAACATCTCCATCTTCCTCACAGCCAAAGGGGACGTGGCCTTGGAGCGAGTGCTGGGCAAAGTCCTGGCCTACTTCGCCACCCACTGCCAGGCCGAGACGCAACAGCTCAAGCAGCTGGCCATGGAGCTGCAGCGACAGGCGGAGCTGGCCTACTGCACCCCGCCCCTTCAGCTGGCCACGGAGACAGCCTCCCTGCTTCTCCCTTCTCAACATCTCCATCTTCCTCACAGCCAAAGGGGACGTGGCCTTGGAGCGAGTGCTGGGCAAAGTCCTGGCCTACTTCGCCACCCACTGCCAGGCCGAGACGCAACAGCTCAAGCAGCTGGCCATGGAGCTGCAGCGACAGGCGGAGCTGGCCTACTGCACCCCGCCCCTTCAGCTGGCCACGGAGGCAGCCTCCCTGCTTCTCCCTTCTCAACATCTCCATCTTCCTCACAGCCAAAGGGGACGTGGCCTTGGAGCAAGTGCTGGGCAAAGTCCTGGCCTACTTCGCCACCCTCTGCCAGGCCGAGACGCAATAGCTCAAGCAGCTGGCCATGGAGCTGCAGCGACAGGCGGAGCTGGCCTACTGCACCCCGCCCCTTCAGCTGGCCACGGAGACAGCCTCCCTGCTTCTCCCTTCTCAACATCTCCATCTTCCTCACAGCCAAAGGGGACGTGGCCTTGGAGCGAGTGCTGGGCAAAGTCCTGGCCTACTTCGCCACCCACTGCCAGGCCGAGACGCAACAGCTCAAGCAGCTGGCCATGGAGCTGCAGCGACAGGCGGAGCTGGCCTACTGCACCCCGCCCCTTCAGCTGGCCACGGAGACAGCCTCCCTGCTTCTCCCTTCTCAACATCTCCATCTTCCTCACAGCCAAAGGGGACGTGGCCTTGGAGCAAGTGCTGGGCAAAGTCCTGGCATACTTCGCCACCCTCTGCCAGGCCGAGACGCAATAGCTCAAGCAGCTGGCCATGGAGCTGCAGCGACAGGCGGAGCTGGCCTACTGCACCCTGCCCCTTCAGCTGGCCACGGAGACAGCCTCCCTGCTCCAGCTTCATTTCGACCAGATCGGCGGCGCCTTCGACCTCGTCCTCGCGCCAGGCTCCTACAGCTACGATGACGACTGCGTCCGACAGATTCTCGACAGACTCAGCTTGGACAACTGCGCCGCCTTTCACCTAAGCCCCGGACACCCGGTTACTCGGCTCCTCCTGGCCTCTTTCTTTGCTCAAGGCTTTTTTTGAAGCCTGAAGAAGTGACGAAGAAGGACCCGGAGTATCCTACGCGCTTGGCGCAGGCCGAGTTGACGCCAGAGCAAAAACAGGCCATCACGACGGCCAAGGAGGAGACCAACACCTTCATGCTCCCCGCGAGCAATCCCTACCTCGCCAACGACATCAACTTTGTCGCTACCAAAGCCATCCAGGACGGGGAGACAGGTTGGTTTACTCACTCTCTTCTCTCCAACCCCTCCCAACAAGCACTGCCCGAGTTTTTCGGGGGTTTTTCGGGATTCAGCGGGATTCAGTGGGATTCCGCGGGATTCAGCGATTTTTAGTTTTGAACAGCTGATCAGCGGGATTCAGCGGGATTCAGCGGGATTCAGCGATTTTTAGTTTTGCGCCCTGGTCAAAGTGGCGTCAGAGGACGGTATTTACAGCCTGTACTTTCAGCGTTTCCCAAACCTCCGCAAGTGCATCGCACTGGTCGCGCTCAAGTTCCAGCGGTGGGACATGCAATACTACGCTGATTGACTGGCTGAGAGAGCTGGATTTCAGTGGGAACGCCGGAGGGCTGGACGTGAGCGAGCAGAAGCTCCGACATGGAGCGGAACGAGGCCCTGGAGCTTATGCGCAAAATTCGACTCAAGCTCCCGAAGGCCTCTAAGGTCAACAACGCCGACCTCAAGCCGGCCGAGGAGAACCTCCTCACAAGCGGCGCAAACTACCACTTCGTCGCCCGCCAGACGGTGCTGGCCCTGCTCCTGCGGCATTTCCTCACCCCTGCTTGGAAGGCGGCCATGAGAAGGCAGCAGAAAGGTGTATCCGTGGCCTACTCCACCTTCGCCTATCGCCGTCTTTTCAACACTAGCATCGCATTCGTCTTCGTCTTGGAGAGCACGATGCCCTTCAAGTACGTGGAGGCCCAAACAGAAAAAGTCATCGAGGTCCTTTTTCTGCTCCTCCTCCTTCTTCTGCTCCTCCCCCTTCTTCTGCTCCTCCCTCATCTGAGCAGTTTGGAGGAGGTGGGAGAGAAGCTGGCCAAGATGTCCGAGGAAAGATTCGCCAAGTTGCGGCCGGATTTGGCCAAGAAGCGCGACGCCACCGCCCCTCGAAACTTCAGTGACGAGGCCGTCACCATCTGACAAGAAGTCAGCAGCCAAGTTGCCGAAGTTTCGAGGACGCAAACCGAGCTACTCATGCCTGCTTGTTCCCATAAACCCGACTTTTTACCAGTGGCACATTTGTCGAACTGGCATCTCTAAAGACCAAGCATAGCCCAATCTCTATGCAATTTTCAGGTGAACTTTCTGGTTGGTACCAAGGAGCAGCAGAAAGTGGGGCTGGACGAGGTTCACATATGCTTTGACAACTACCTGAAGGCGGGAGCCCCAATGCGTCGCCAGCTGTCCATCCTCCTCCTTCCGGAGAAGGACTCCCCAGTCGATGCCGATCTTCATCCCAGCCTTATCGAGGAGTCCCACAACATTTTCGCCCAGCTCAGCAACAAGCCAGTCCAGGTTTCATGCTCTTCTTACTCCCACAGCTTAAAATACAAATTTATAGTATTTTACCTTCTCTCGCCTATTGTTTTGGTTTCTAGCAACTCGACAATATACAAACACAATCACAAATGCTTGTAAAATAGAAAAAAGCCAATCTAACCTTTGGAAAAGTGGCAATTTCACGAAGTGCCAGCAAACATTTGAGAAGGCACTTAATCGGAAAAATTTCAGCCCACCGAGTACAAAGATGTCGAGAAAATAGAAGTATGGAAGACAAGCCATAATAGTCAATGGCCAATGCCAGTGTAAAGTCAGATCCTTTTCATTTTAGATCATTTTTCATTTTTTATTTGAACCACAATTTGCTTATCGCTATTCTTGTTGATGCGTTGCGAATGCGTTGGTGAATTCTTTTTTGATCCTCGTGACCGCAGTCCTTTTTCATTTTGTCACGAAGCAATCATTCAAGCAGAGTAAATGAGGTCGCGAAATAGCGGAGCAAAAAAGACAATGCAAAATTGATTCTCGACACAGTCCTTGTTCAAGTAGCAAATTCGTTCTGCCCTGCAGGATTAGCTATGATGACATGCGCGAAAAATGAACTTGTGTACAACCAATTCCCACATCTCCCAAGAATATTGCTTCTTAGGCTCTCTGTCTGCCGGCCTGTGGAAAGATTCAGCCTGGTGCTTTCCTGGCGGCAGCGCCATGCAAGCATGAAGGACTCCGTTTTCCTCGCCCAGGCTTGGATTTATAATGGTGGTTTATAATTGTTTATAATTTTTAAATCAATTATAAATGGATTTTTAAATGGTTCATTATTTTTTAAAAATCTAAATTTATCAGGATTTTGTCACACCTTGTCTAGTTCTTTTTGATGATTGACAATTCAGAAGCGGCTCATGCTATATCATGCCGGCTTGTTTTATGTATCATTAGCGAAAAAAGGGTGGCATTTATTTCGTAAGAGTTCGTCAGCTCTGCTTCAATCACCTTTGATAGCTGTCTAAAAATAAAGTGGAAATTTTTTCTGAACAAGCAATATGATTCCATCCAGCTGGGCGGGGTTATTGTAAAGGAAAATGAATGGTGGGATAGGCAGTGTGCTTCCTGGTCTGTTTTTGCGCGCGGTGGGAGGGTAGTGAAGTGGGGCCCCGATGAAGAGGGGAAGAAGAGGTTGGAGTGGAGTGGGGCCGAAAGAGAGAGAGACATGATGATGGAAGGGCGCGCGATGGCTTCTCTCTCCAGCGGGCGCCGCTGATGGGCCACGACTGCTCTACTTCCCCGCTGGCCGTCGGACAAAACCCCGCCACTCATTCCCCCACAAGCACCCCTCACAACCTTCCTACAACGCCCCCCTTCCTCAACCACCCTCTTTCTCCCCGCTCCACATGACTTTCACACAGCTTCAAGGGGCCGCGAGGCGAAATCGAGCAGCGGCGATTAGAGTCCTGCAAATAGAGCCCTGGCGGCAGTGGGGGCGGGCCAAATTCCAGTCCCGGAGGGAGGGCGCTAGCTGACCCTGTCATGGGGAGGGCGAAGGACGGTCTGTGAGTCGGCTAAGCACTGTCTCTCTCTCCCTCTCCCTCTCTCCCTCCTTCGCCCGCGTGTCTGCTCAACAATCCTCCTGGGCACACTCTCTTCTGGAGTTTGAGGCCTTGGCAGTGTGTCTGTGGGGTGTGGGGGGAAGGGGGGCGGCAATCCGCGGCCTGACCTTGGCGGATTGAGGCGCCTGAGTCTTCCGACCATCGTCGCCGTCACGCCTCCGCCCTCCCCCCCTAGGGCCTCGTTGAAACAAAGCTTTGGGGGGAGGCCGCCGGGATGACTGTCTTTATGCCTCCTTTGGGGGGTTTTGTAGAGGAAGGAAGGCTATCAGAGTGTGGATCTGGTGAAGAGAGCTGTGTGTGGGTGTGATGGGGTCGGGAGAGGGAGGCTTAGGCCAACTATGGAGATGAGGGCGGGTCGCATTGGGAGAGGCGACTGGTTGAGGGACAGCTGATTTTTGCGCTCTCCCTCCCGTTGTTCTGCTGTGGGCGGTAATTCTGCCATTGCTGATGTGATGCAGCGTTGTGGTTGTAGCTCGCCTGTACTTTTTCAGTCCTCCTATTTTCGTTTAAACCACTTCAAGCGATGTTTAAGCGATGTAATTCCCCGTTTTGCCCGCGAACATACCAATTAATTTATCTAAAAACTCATCGATTCCATTAACTGTTTTTGTAAGAAAATATCCTCAGGGCAAGATGAAGGTCAAAAGGTGACGTATCCCTTTTTGCCCTTTCTCTGCTCTGTTTGTAAAGAATGCCGACTTTGAAGAAGTTACCACGCCCGCCCTCCTTTTTTGCCCAACCTCCTAAACTCTTCCCACCATTGCCTTTTCCCATCTTTAGGCCCTCACTTACATCCCTATACCACAGACTTTCACATTTTACAAATCCTTTTTATTAAACCTTGACCATTTTTCATGATAGGCCCAAATATTTCCCTTCCCAAACTATCACAAGTAGCGGGGAAGAAAAGGCAGGTAGCAATGCTCTCATTTCGAGCGAGTGTGGACGGGGGGTGGGGCGGCTAGAGAACCAGCTCAGCAATGAGAGGGCAACGGGGAGAGTGAGAGTGAGAGGGAGAGAGCATTGGGAAAAGGAGCCGTCCGTCCGTCCGTCTTTTGGCCACTCCAGCGGCGTCTCAAAGTTCGCCTCCCTCCGCCCCTCTCAGCTACCCGCTTCCCTCTTTTTCCGGCCTCCCTCCTCCCCGGCACCTCTTGTTTGCCCTGCCCTCCACCGCTCACACACACACAGCCTTCCCCACCTACTCATTAGCCCGCATTAGGCCACTTTCTCCCCAACGGCGCGCCTTTGACTCCTCCGCGGCGATAAGCGTGGATGCGCCTCGCTTTTATGAGCCTGTCATGGAGATAGGACATCTATCTGGTCATTAACTCCTCCTTGAATTCCGGAAAAAGAAGGGGGTAGGAAAGAGGGTGTGGCGGTTTTTTGGACCGCCATCAACCTTGCCTTGGCGGGAGTGCAACGGAGGCGGCGATTAGTAGCCGGTGTGCGAATGGAAGGGAGGAGGTTGTGCGGTCGCGGGATCCAGCAGACCTGTGGCGACGTGTTTTTGGGGCGCCTTCACAGGCGAGGCTCCCCTCTCCCCCACCCTCATGTGTCAGAGTCCTTATTGAGGGGTTTACAAGAACCCCGCCCCTACCTACCTGTACCCGTTTGCTCCCTTCATTCAAGGATAGAAAACACCTTTCACGTTTCGTATGATAGGCACTTTTTGTGCAGCAGGAATGTAGGTTTATGGCGATGTCCCCCTTGACATTGTGTGGCACGCTTCGCTCGCAGTCAGATTGGTGTTCTCTGCATATTTGCATATGCGTGCGCGCCCACTCATCCATCCACCTGTTGCCTTATTCGACAACTTTTTTGCGGATAAAAACCCTAGCCAAATACTGCCCAGTGCTGGCTTTTTTCAATGTTTTAAAAATAGGTGCATACATTTCAGTCGAAGCAAATTGGCAATGTAGTGCGGGAGTGGAAGAAAGCGATGCTGCGGTATCGACTGACACTGGTTCTGCTCCCCGGAACTTTGGCCCTACTCACCTGTCCAGGACGTCAGGAGCCTTTCCTAGTCACACCCGACAGCCCTAGAGTTGGAAGGCCCTTAAATCTCTTTCTTCTAAAAAGGATGAAATGGCTCTGCAGTGGTTGTTGGGTGGAGCGGTGGGCATGCACGAGGGGGACTGCAGCCGGGTGAAGGAGGAGGCTGTCCAGGAGCTGCTGGCTATGCAGTGGGCCCTGTCGCACTGGAACCATCACCCCGCCCATGGCCCTGACTATCGGTTTCTCATGCCTCTCACCATAGACAATGAATTAATTAACTGTCTATGCTCTCACTCACCTTCAATGCCCAGCAACCCTTCCAGACTGGCCCTGGAGCTGGGCGACAGCTGCAGTCAGGCGGATGCCGCAGGCAGGGAGGCCCTACAGGCCCTCAACAGGGACTGGAACCGCTGTCGTGGCGGCAACATCACACAGCTTCTTGGTCAGACTTTCCTGCCTGCAGTCACCCCTATGCCAATCCTACACCGCTGCGTTTCGTTTTATTGCATCGCCTGCATATCGCTCCCGTGCCAATAATAGCTTCATCTCATAGGCGTGGTGAGCGGTCGGGAGCCTTTGGAGGCAGCTGCTGAGGGTCGGGCGGCCGTGGCCGCCTCCTCCTCAGTACCGCTCATCGCCTACCGCACCGGCGCCGTGTCCGGCCTCTCCGCTCTCCAGCACCCCCTCATCATCGCCACCGCCCCCTCTCTACGCCAGTACCTACAGGTCCCTCCACCCCCTCCTCATTCCACCCAAGCCCAAGAGAATGAAATGTCATCAAGGCGGCCATCACCGTCCTGCAAGGCCTGGCCAGCGACTTCGTCAGCATCGTCCATGAAGAGGATCTGCTGGAGCACAATCTGGGCCAGGCTCGAGCCATGCTCCAGGAGGCTGGCATCCTTGTTCAGGTTTCAATCACCAATCACCTGCATTTGGCGTCATTGTAATCGCTTGGCATGCTTGCAGGAGAGCATGAGCTTCCGGCCAAATTCGGACAGCTTCTGGTCGATGCTGAGCAAGAGCCGGCCTAAGAACCTGCTGCTGTTGCTCAAGAAATCCTCGCTCCCGCTCTTCTTCACCAATCCCGGGCGAGCCTTGCCCGAGGATCGCCTCTGGCTCGTTTTGCCCGTTCTGGGCGAGGTAGGGGAGCTTGCTTGTGGCTGAAGCGTGGGGGGAGCGAGGTGAGTTTGGGTTGCCAGGCTTTGACACCGAGCGAGGCGCGAATGCTGCTACCGAGTGAGACGGGGAGCTCGCTGATATTCTTCCAGGAGCGTCAGGTGGCGATGGGGGACTTCCGGGACTACTTCCTGGGCAGCCTGGCCAACAACTTCCGCTCTTTCCCCCTCCTCGCCGCCTACATGCAGCAGATCAACAACTGCTCCCTCTCCGGTCTCTCTCCACCCACCCCACTCCCTTCCTGAGGCAAGAGAAGGGAATGAATGTTGTAAGGTGGGGGTAGAAGCGGGATGGCGATGTGCTCGGGGATCAGTCCGGGAGAGATGGGGCTGCGGTACGCGCAGGGGGCGGGGGTGGGCGGGGCGGCGTTGGCGGCCTACGCGGGGGCCATGCTGGGCGCTGCGGCCAGTGTGGCTGGGCCCACATGTGCTCTCGGCCTGCACCAGCCTCAGTGCATACAGCTTCTGGCCGCTAGCCTGCCCGGTTTCCACCTTTCCTAGCCAGATGAGCACCGATTAATTTGACGTTACGGCTAGCCTGTTCTATGATGTTACGGAATTTAATTGCTACTGCTTCTGTTATTTTTGAAATAATTATGTAATTCTAGATTCTAGTGGAGTTTTACGGAGTCATTTGAGTGGAGAAATTCGGCCAATGCACTATACCTTTGAGAAATTCGGCCTTTGACAGGGCTGCACTATACCTTTGGAGCGGACGACCCCGGGGTCTTTGGTGGCTACACGCTGCAGTTCAAGGCTGAGCCTGACAATCCAGGTCTCTTCGTGGCCACCGGCCTACTCATAGAAGGCATACAAGCCAGCTACGAACCAGGCTCCAGGCTCCATCTGGAAAAGGTCCGCTTCTTCCCCTAACCCTCCTTTCCTCCCTTCCATACTCACATATCCAGGTTCTCGACTATGTCACGGGATCGGACCCCATGCTGCACAGGGAGGAGCTGCACTGGTTCACTCAGCCCATCTCTTCGACTTGCCAAGGGTTGAAACCTAGTTGGATGGGCTCAAAGTAAAGCAGAGGGCTCAATGCATTCAGGCCATCCTGCGGGGAGTGTAAGGAACGAGTGGTGGTAGATTTGAAGCGAGTGAGTCTGTCTCTGCCGCGTGATTACGACGTCTATCTGCTGGCCACCTTTGACTTTCACGGGCTGCAGTGCCAGGTTCTTGGCTTCAGCTGAATAGACAATGGCCAATGATTAAGAGTGCCAGGAAAAGGTGGTGGATGAGGATAGACTGAGTCCAGCGATGGCCTTCCTGTACTCCCTGTGGACGTTCACGGATCGCTATCCTCGCCTGGCCCTCCTGCCCAACCTCAGCGTCGGCGCCCTCGTCCTAGACGCTTGCTCCGACCCTGCCTACGCCGCCAAGCTTTTCCTCGATGCCCAGTTATTCTTTTCTCTCTCAGCTCTGTCTATCTGTTTTGGAAGAGCTTTTAATTTCACGTCCCATGACTTTTTATGCGATAAGGATCATTTATATGAAATGATAATTCAGGAGCAAATGCCTGGAGCTTCGCTACCCAGGCGGGCGAAACATCAGCATTCGCCCAGAGCAGATTCTAGTAACCGGGGCCTTTGGGCGAGACGAGATGGCGCGAGCGTTGCAACCCCTGCGCTCCCCGCTGCTCAGCAGTCTGCCCTCCGGCGAGGGCGCCTTCTCCACGCTGCCGGGGGAGGCGGAGGTGGTGCGGACGGTGCTGGAGCTGGCCACCGCCTATGGCTGGAACGCAGCCTCCGTCCTCCTCTCCGCCGACTGCCACCCCTGTCGAAGTCTTCTCGCCCAGCTCCAAGCCGCCGCCCCCGCCTGGGACCTCTGCATCAGCGATGTTCATCGGTCAGCCCTTTTTCTCCTCTTGCTCTTCTTCCTTTGGCCATTGACTGTTGCAAGCCTGGTTTGAATAGATTGGTGAGGTGGAATTGGTGCGTGCAGGGTGCGGGAGGTGATGAGTCCTGGGAATGGGACAGGGATCTTCGGCTCTCCTCTGGTGCTGCTTCTAACAACTGGGGAGGATACGGCGGCCTTCCTCAGCGGGCCTCACCAGGAGGACAACCAGGAGCATCTACTCGTCTTCCTCGGCTTGGACGCCAAGCACTGGCTTTCACATCCAGTTCCTCCTCTTCCTTCACCTCCATCTCCATCAAGTAGAGAGCAATACGACTTTGAGGCGATGAAGGGGGCCTCGGGAAGATTGGCAAGAAAGCGTGCACTGGGCTCTCTGAGTGTGGCCCCGGCCAACATTGCCAGTGCCGAGTTTCTCCTTTGGTTCCGCTCCATCACCCCCGCCAGGTCCTCTCAGCTTCCCTCCTTGCAACGCCAAGCTCTAATCAGTCAGCCTGTGAGGTTCCCGGAGCCCTGGTTCCACCGTGCTGTGGAGGAGGAGTTCGGCTGCGCCCTGTACCCCGAGCACGCCGCTGCCTACGGAGGCATCACCTGCACTGGCCGCGAGCTAATCAGCTCCAGGTCCTTCTTCATCTTCTATCTTTTCCTTCCCTGACAGCAGAGGGGTGGCAGAGGGCACTGGGGCCGGCTGGAGGAAGCTGGCTATGTTTCCGAGGCCACTGAAAAAGCCCTCTTCGCCATCGACGCCGCCTACCGCCTCCTCTGCTCACGCATGGACGGGCCTTGCCCCGCACTCCTCGGCCCAGAGGGCATAGAAAAGATTGCTCGCATTCTATCCGGTTCTTCCACCCTTCACATCACTTTCTTTCACTAAACCGACAAACATACTCTCCTGCAGAAACACAGCCCAGACAGGCCATCGACGTGCACAGCCTTCGCCCCCGGCTCAGCAACTCCGACTCCCTGGAATACGTCAAAGTGGGAGCTCCTATCCTCTTTCCCATCGGTGAAGAAGGGTGAAGGATGGATAGATGGGGACTCGTGACGGGGCGCCTCTGAAGCTGGACGGAGAGTGGCTGAGCTTCGACGGCGAAGGACTGCCACTGAAAGGCGGCCAGCCACCGGTCAGCCGCTGCGATCCTCCACTCTGTCTCTGCGCCGCCGGGCGCAGGCATCTCTTCGGCCAGAGCTACCAGAACCAGGTGAGCGGAGTGGAGGTGTAGGGGCGCGCAAGAATTGAAATGGGAACATTGAGCTGGCCAAGCGGGACTACGCGGCCCGTCCAACAAACAGAGCTGAGCCGGAGCTGGTGGAGGCTGCCGATTTCCAGCCCACCAGCGAGCATATCGGCCACGGCATCTGGAACAACTCCGTTGGGCTTCTGTTGCTGAGAGTTGGAGGGGAAAGATGTGGGATTGGAGGTTTGGTCGGGATCGATGATGGTGCTGGCGGGTATCCTGGTGACTAGTGCGGGGGGTGTGGGACTGCTGATCGGCGTGAAGCTGTGTCAGGGCAGCGTGCGAGGGAGTCAGAGCCTGGGTCTGGCCCTTCTCGCCGCTATCGCCAGCCTTGCACTCATCGCCTTCGCATTTATCCTTCCACCCTCTGAGGTTGCTCCTATACCTACATAATCAAATTCTATTTATGTCAGCGCCATGCCGTCATTAACTGAAACGTGGGGATTTGGAGGCAGTTTGTCGAGCTCAGTTCGCGGGGCATCCAGTAGCTGCGGCGGCAGCCTTGGCCCTGCTGCTGGCCAAGGCAGTGCAGCTGCGGAACACGGAGACCATCGGGGCCTCCAGCGAAGCATTCATCGGCTTCTGGAACTACTGGCTCCTCTTCGCATTCGCCGTCGGCCTTCAGGTCTCCTCCTCCTCCTACTCCACTGCCTCATACTTTCTGGAATGGCAGGTGGCCATGAGTGGGCAATGGCTAGCCCTGGCCCCGGGGGCTTACAACGGCCTTGATGCCTGCAGCTTCAGTCGCCTCTCATTTGTCTGCGGACAGGCCTACCCTCTGCTTCTCATCGCCATGCTTCTTATCATCGCCGTCCTTAACCGCTCCATCAAGCGGAACTATAAGGTTTTGATTGCCTGGCATCATTGATTGCAATAATGCTAGTGATTACAAATGCCAGGAAACCAAATGGTTGCTGTACTCCGCTCTCATGGTGCTGACCATTTGGGCGCTCTGGATCCCACTCTATCTGTTGCTCCCAGGTTAGCCAGGCTTAGGTGTGAAGAATGGGTGAGGAAAGGATTTTGGGCTATTTTTTACTATAGGTACATTTATTCCTGGGCTAACTTATGTCATAGTATACTGACTCTATGAAAGGCTTGGGCTTAGTCAAAAACATTGTATAGTGGCAACTGCGTAGGCTTCGCTTGCGAAGCCTTAAAGCTGAATGCAAACAATACGAGCAACTGCGTAGGCTTCGCTTGCGAAGCCATAAATCTGGACTCAAATATGACCAATTAGTAAATGTACCTATAGTAAAAAATTGCCGGATTTTGTTCCAGCAAGGACGGAGAATGCGGTGGTGGTGCTGGAGCTGATCACAACCGGGGCCACCATCCTCGGCCTCATGTTCGGGCCCAAGCTCTACATCCTGCTCTGCTTCGAGCCTGTTCTTGTCACGCCCGACAAACTTCCACCAGGTACATTGTAGTTCCCTCCAACTGATCTAGATGATGAGAGAGGATGGATGGAGGGGGTGATCCGGTGGAGATGAGCGACTCTAGCTCTGGCGGTTCGGGCTCAAGGCCGGGGAGTCCGGACGATGCCAGCTCTGCCTCTGCGGCCAGCACCAAGTCCACCGAACTCTCCTATGCTGCCTCCAACTCCCCGCACTACCAGGTTAGGACTGCATGTCTGAGAACTTTTTTCAAAAGCATCGACCGACCAGCAACAACCAATCAATGGTAATGGAATGGAATCGTAATCAATGAATCTGTTCTATGGTAACGAATGCAATATGAGGACGAAACATTGTGAGAATGAGTGGGATTGAGAAGCAAAAGGGGGAGTGAAGAAATAGATGCAGGCAGTGGTGCGTAAGAAGTCGCGGCGGGCAGAGGCGGAAAAGGCGACAATGATGCGAACGCCACCTCCCGTCATTCACCATCCTTACTTTGTTCCTCACCCGCCCCTGTTACCACCTCGTCAGTGATGCCTCTACACTGCCTCTGTCCAATTGCTATCATCACTTTTGCCAGAATGCATCGCCTCGGCATAGTATTTGACAGTGAATCAAATTGTTGTTTGCATAAATGAATGGTCAACTGTCGGAAAAAATAGGCCTAGTCATAGAACTCCACGCAGATACTAAGATTTTGACTCTCCTCCTCATCAACAGCGGCGTCTTCATCCTCCTGCTCTTCCATGGGCCCCTCCGCGATACTGTACAGGCGAAGCAGAAAGAAGTTCACCGCTAGGGCAAAACCCGGACCCTGGTAGAAAATCAATTTTCGTTCCGAAAGCATGATACAAAGGCAAGACAAAGTAATCCTGCTCCTTCGGTATGGTCTTGGCGGGAAAGAGGCGAGCTGGCTCGGCAGCCGCTTTCCTGGCTCCTGTCCTCGTCTGCTTGGCCATGGCCTTGGCCTGGGAATCATTTCTTTTCGACCGTAAAACGACGCCACGCTCGCTCATCTTCGTCTCCAAGCTGATGGATCCACTGCTGCTCACTGCAAAGCATCTGCGTTTTTAAAAGGTCCAATGGAAAGTGTCTAGAAGCAACGGTTGATGTGGCGATGGTGTAGAGGCATTGTGGTGGATGCGAAGCTTTCGTTGGCAGTGAATGAAACTGGCGGGATGGATAGTTGACTTGTCTGTCCTGGGCTCAGAAGACTGCTCTCTTCACACCTTCAAAGGCGTGTAGGCGTGATTGGTCTCTTTTGCAATCCAGGGCAGCAATGATGGGATGAGAAGGGATGGAAAGTACCAGAAGAGGTCGGGCTTGAAGTGGCAGCCGCCGTCCAGCAGAAGACCCGAGGCCAGCACCAACAGCAGCGTCGTCCCCAGAGACAGCCAACACCACCCCTTCCATCCCCCATGCTTCGCCTCCGACTGGCTCCCTCCAAATTCTTCATCTAGCGTGAATATGAAGATGCAAAGATGTAGCGACCCTGTAAGGACACATGGATGGATGGCACAGGCTCGGGAGTAGGCTGGCCTGGAAGACTAGGGCTGCAGTCTTGGGCTGACGGCGCTGTCATCTGTCTGGGCATGACAAGATCTACTACTGTCTCCAGCAAGGCGCTGTCATCGAGAGGGCCTGCGGGAAGACGGCTGCCCAGGACCTAATGGTTCAGGAAAAGCTGGCTGTACGAAAGGCATTAGAAGAAGGAAACTTTTTCCGCCAGACATGCTGCCGTCTCCACTTCCATCTGAGGCGTATCAGGATCGGCTGAGAGGCGGAATCGTCTGGCCAATTTCTGGGCCTCTGCGTCCTCAAAGTGTGCCTCTTGCCATAGGGGACTGTGTTTGGAATAGAGAAAGCGAATACGATGTCTTCTCGAATGCGGTTCTGGAGGCAGAGATTGAGGGCGTCGCAGAAGAACTCCACCCTTCGCAGACGCTGCTCCGCCGGCGCCCACTTGCTGGAGGCCTGCCCAATCGCCTTCCACTTCGCCCTAAGGCCAGGGAAAGAGGATGTGAAACGGATAGAGTGAGGACGGCGGACTGGAGGCGGTCGCGGAGTTGATGAAAGCTCTGCAGCTCAGGGTGTTGCAGGGCCAGATGAGCTTCGCCGCCCGCGCAGTCTCGGCACAGCAGCTGGCCGCACTCCTCGCACCACCTGTCACCAACCATGTAACACCAGCTACGGAATCTCTCTAATTTGACTCTGGCACCCTAGGAGGTCGGCACTCATCTGCTGGCAGCAGCTTCCCTGACACACCAGCTCCTCCTCACCCTCCTCAACCAACTCACTTTTGAAAAAGAAGCATCGATAGGGAAAGCAGACAAGAAGCAGTGAACGGGAGCTGTACAGAGCTGCGGCTGGGAGGCCCGCAATGCCGGACTCCTGAAATGGAACTAAGCGTGAGAGGGAAAGACGAGGAGCAGAGGAAGAGGAAAGATGAAGTGTACAGAGAGTAGGGTGATCTGTCGGCAGAGAGGGCAGAGGAGGCGGCGGTGCTGGCTGCCTTGTCGCCCCAGCTCCGTCTCCAGACACCCGGCGCAGAAGGCGTGGGCGCAGGCCAGCGCCTTCAGCTCCTCCGCTTCGAAGCAGATCTCAATCCTTCCTTCTCTCTCCAATTTACTTGCAGCAACAATTATCACCTACCGGACACTCCATGAGGAAGTTGAAAGGCCTAACTTTGACCCAATGTTTACTTTAAGACGTAATGTAGGAATGAGGAGAGCACACATGCGCAGCCCACCTGGCGATGGCAGTGGTGGGTATTTCGGAGATTTGAGCGCGGTTGGGGGTAATATTGGCGCCGAAAACCAAAGCAATTCATATCTGCGACTGTCGAAACAGATGCTTCTTCATTTTTGCGCGGCTAAGGCAGTTACCCCATTTTTCGACCGTCTTTCAGCATATATTCAGTTAAGTTTTAAATATTTAAAATTAATTCTGTAAATTATTTATTGATAGATTTATGTACATTTCAAGCCCAAATGTGCTAAAACATTCGAACTTTAAGGAGACGTTTTTACAGCTTATAGTTTGTTTTAGCAAATTTAGAGGGCAAATTTAAATACAACTTAGTCAGTGATCGATTAATCTGAGAAAAGCTTGCTGGCCGCGCACAAATGGTGTTGACCGCGATAGCTGATAAAATCTTGTTATTTGTAATATTTCTAATCCATTGTACTATTTGGACCATTTGGACCATTGTAATCCAATTCTCATGCAAAGCAAATTAGCTCTTCTAGCAAGCTCACAAATGTTACGCAGCAATTTGTTCGAGCAGAGCCCCATTTTTTTAGGGCAGTCTCCAGTTACAATTGTGCCTTCGCTTGTAAATTTGTCATAAATATGTAAGCTAAAGTGAGAAGTGACGTTGTAATGATGAATAAATTGGATTACTACATTAGTAAAGACGAGCAAAAGCAGCTAAAAGTTTCCATACTGCCCTTCAAATTAATTGAGTCGCATTAAAACAGATTGAATGTCTTTTTCGAGTGATCTAATCAATTAATTAGGGCTCAGATGAAATTGGAGTCTTAGATGGCTCAGTCTGTTCTATCTCCCAAGCAAAACTTTGGCTGCTTCTATGCTTTTTCGATACTTTTAAAACCCTTTGCCTTTTCTTTGCTGTTTTGTTTAAATTTTTTTAGCTTAATTAGCTTAATTTTTAGCAGCTGTAGTCTGCTTCATCATCATCATCATGTTTACTTCGGTAAAAACCGGAGAGAATACAGTGACACCAAAGCACTGTAGAGAACTGGGTGAAAACTTTAGAAGTGAAAGTAAAGCTTGTGAAACTGAAACCGTTTTTTCGCAAAAATAATGCTTGCAAATTTCTTCTTATAGCTAATTTAGTTTTTTATTCAATGTTGGATTTTATAGATGCTAAGCCAAAGAATCTGATGAAGTCAAAGGAGCCCTCAAATGAGCAATAAGCATGACGTTGTCTCTTCTATACTTCCTGGGTTACTAAGCAATTTTGGCATTCAGAGCAGTGTGTAGAGAATAAATTTCAGCGTTTCTTGTCTATGGAGCAGCGACAATGACGGGTTCCTTTCAGTAGGCTTGACGAAGGAGAGCCTTAGAGACAAAGCGGTCACAGGTGAAGACTGCAACGCCCTTTGCAGCACCTATCAGCTGAACATCACACTAACAGTCTACAGCGACTTTTTAGACGGCTCCTGCTTTTGCATTTTGCATGAATCGCGCACTTGGTTAGCCAATACTTTGCTCCTTTCAGTTGAGCGCCTGTTTTATTCTAAGCATAGTAGTCAGATTCAGTGGACTGACTCAATGCAGGAGCAGTAGAAATGAAGCTACCCGTGAAGCTCATTTGTAGGAAAAGAGCCTGGGATCGGTGTTCTTCTCTGGACCTCCCTTCTGAGCATTACAGAATCTTCTTCATTCCTGGCCTGATGGAGTTATAAAGCTGAAAAAAATGCTCAGGTTCTCGTCTGGCTTGGGTGAATACTAGAGCCAAAAAACGGCTGGTGAAATCTCTTACCCGAGCAAGCGACGAGAAGTTATGGATCGGCCTGAGAGATTTGAATAAAACCAAAGATCAGGTGCACTATAGTTTTGGGTGGTCTCATAAAAAGGCGGAGCTTTGTAGCTGAAGAGCTGGTGGATGCTGGGCAACCCTCCCACACCAGCCATGCTCAATAACTACTTGTCAAAATCGCAAAGTATTAGAAAATATGGAGACACGAAGCATCTTTGCTTTAGCTACAGGAAAAAAGTACTCATTGACGGAAAATTGGCAAGATACAACTTTATTCATGCTTTTAATTTTATTGAATTTCAAGCAGTACAGGGAGCAGAACTGGCTGATGCTGGTTGCGGTGTCAGAAAGACGGTCCTTTGCGAAGTTCATGGTAAGGTTTTGGTTTGTTGCTGTAGTGAATCGAACCAAACTCAATGATGAAATCATAAATGATAAAATTGTTATGATCCTTCATGATAATTTGGTTAACGGCAAGCCGTAAAAAAAGATGGTCTTAAAAATTTTAGGCTGATTTAAAATATCTGGTACCATCGACAGGCCAAATGTGGGTCTCTTTTCTCCAAAATTTGCAATGGCCTCGAGTAAAAAGTCAAGGAAATACAATTTGTACTATTGGAACCCACATTTGGCCTGCCAATGGTACCAGATATTTCTTCCACTTCTAAAATAAAATAACATTTATAAATACAAATTTTATATTGTTGGTTATATATTGAGTAAATATTTTATTAAATAAATTAAAAAATTTAAACTTATTTAAAAAATATAACAAAAAGAAAAGTTTCGAAAATGAAAAATACAATGCAAATTTATTAGCTAACGAATAAATTTTTTAGAAATTTTCTTAGGCAATCGAAGGGCAATCGATTTATAGGAGAAAATTGACCTGCCGATGGTACTAGTTATTTTCTAAGAAGAAAGAGGAGGAGAAGAGGAGGAGAGGAAGAAGAAGAAAGAGGAGTTCGGACAAATAGTTTTGAGTGATTTTCTCACGAATTCTGCCACTTTTTGATGATTTCTCGCGAGTTTTAGTCATTTGGATGATGCTCTTTCCCATGGAAAAAGAATCAAATCGATTGAATTCTCTTGTGAGGATCAGGAGCCTTATCAAATTTAAGATCTAGCAATAACCCTCAAAACGTACACCTGGGTCGAAAAGAGTGGCTTGACGCTGACACTCCGCTAACGCTCCGTTCGCGCCAGCCCAATATTCAAATTTTTTACCTTTCACTTTTACATTTACCTTTTTACCTTTACCTGTATTGTGTGTGTATTGATCAAATCTGCTAGTTCTTTTATTTCTGCATTCTTTTGCTTAGTATGCAAATGTTTGCCGAAATTTGCATTGTCACGATGAAAAAACCGTTCAGCAAAGCATATCCAGCGCTGCAGCATGCTAAAGGGCTGTGGTGGAGCGAAGATTAAAAGAAGAGGAAAGGAATGGCAAAAAGGACTGTCAGCGGTAGGGCAAGGGAGGCCGCGGCGGAAACGGGAGCATTGCAAAGGCTGCCTCGGCAGTAGCAGGTCATGGTGTAGGGCTCTTTCGTCGTCTTCTTGCAGCCGGGCTCCGGTCGCGGGCTTTGCACCTCGTCCAGACAGCCGTACTTGTAGCTCTCCCCCTCTCAACCACCCCCATCTTTTGTGAACAAAAACACTCTGCCTACCCTCATCGTATGTGGTGACGTTGGAGCAGAGGCTTCCGCGGCACATTCCGCAGGCTCCGTTGCACGTGGACGCTGATTCACTGGCCTGTCAGCATATTTGTTATCTTAATTCATAGAATGTACAAAAGAGCCAGTTTGGTCGGCATAAATGGGTGGAAGGCAGTAAATTGGAGAGGCGAAGAAATCGGCTGGCAAACTAACGTTGAAGCAGGCGTATGTGGAGTGTGTTGGTATTTCCGTTAAACCAAAGCAAGGCTCTGCAAAGCATAGCATAGCTTTTAATGGATAGCTATGAAAGTAAACTACCAAGGAAAAGAAGCGGCAGCATAAGCAAAGCCATCATCATCATTGCTTCTCTTCTTTCTCTATGAGAGTCATTGTGTTCTGATGCATGGACTCCGATATACTGTTTGCACAAGCTACAGCTGTTGGACGCATCCATGCTTGATCAACTATCATCCAAAAAGCATATTGCATGCAAATGAGCTACTTGTAGTCGGAATAGAACGAAGGCAAAATGAACATTCGAGGCTCTTGTGAGAAAGAGATAGTAATAAAGATCAGTAATAGGTGAGTTTGATCTTTTCCTGAAGGTACTGTCCGGAGGTGAGGGGCTGATACTGGGGCTTTGGTGGGGGTAGGACAGGAGAGGTGGCGGGTTGAACTGGGAAATCATCGTCCGACTGGAAAAAGCAGGCCACAGAGTAACGCTCCAAGCCTCGTCGAGCTTCCTCCTCTGGCACCAGCACACGATGCTTCTGCACTTTTACTACTTTCTTTCTTCATTTCAATAACACCTTTAGTTTCCAGTATATCTTGATTTGAATATAATAATCTTTATGAACTCCAGCCATTGGAAGCTAGGAAGAAGCAGTGTGATCTTAGATACCACAGCTTGTAGATAGTCAGAGGTCCAGCGCTGCGTCATGTCACCAAAGTTGACCAGAACCGCGTCCTCCACAGGCTCCGCCTCTATCCACTTACCGTCCCTGCCCAAAACCTCAAAATCCTTCTCATCCTATGTTGCTTTTTTCCTGTCTGTTGGAAACCTGAAGACCGCCGATTTGATCTTGGAAAAGCAGAGTAAATGTGCCGTAGTCCGAGTGCTCGCCGCAACGCACGGCTCCGGCCATTTCTGCAAGCCAACTTTTTTGGGAATACAGACAGCATCTGGTGAGAGCCCAACGTTGATGCTTGGCCAGTGGTGGGTAGTGGAGGAGGCGCAGAGTTGTGCCGTTCCTTGTCTCACCGATCAGTTTGTGCGCTTTCACAAAGAAGTCCGCCTCCTTCAGTTTCAAAGAGATTGAGAAGAGTCATTGATGGAGTATTGCTAACGAGCTGAAGCTGCACAGCGAGCGTCTCCATCACCTGAAAGGCAACATCGCGGCATTTGTAGAGGAAATCTTCCATCGTATTGCCAAATGTGGGAATCAATTCTCGCGGTGGCAGATACTGCAGATCATTCCAGTGCAGGGAGGCAGATGTTCTTCACACTGGCTACCTTGTCGAACTGTCCTTCGGAAGCGGGATTGAAGTTGTAGCTCTCCCGGTTCTCGCTCTCCCGTTGGCCAGGGTCTACATGCTCTGAGCCTGGAGCATAGTAGCCCACCGGGGAACTATGCGCAATCTGCCCACCATTCCTTTTTTCCGTTCACTGCTCATCTTTGACGGCCTTTCTACTTGTTTGACGAAAGCGAACTGGGACTTGACCTCCGGGGGCAAGGCCCACAATTTCTTGCCCTCCTCCACCACCGCATTCACCTACACACTCATTCTGGCCAACGAGTCCTTTGGATGAAAGGGGGATGAATGAAACTTGATCCCTGGAGATGCCGTAGTTGGTGAGGTAGACAAAGCCAACAGAGTGAATGGCGTCAAGGATGGCGGCGCCCTTGGCGGCTATCCCACCGCTGCAGTCCACCACCGGAATCCCTTTCCCCATCTCCAGCCGTCTACAGGGTATATCTCCAGACGGAGAGTGTGAGAGTACGCACTCGCAGGAGTCTCCTGTTTACCCTGACCCCTGCTGCCCTGCGTCTAGACGGCAAACAAATTTTTTAGTCATTCAACATCGCCTGATTTGACGTAAAAGTTTGAAATTTATCTTTATACAAAATTGAGTTTCCATTCATCGAATTCATCATTCGAATTCGAATCCATTCATCCATTCATGAGTTTTTGGCGCGCATGGAAAGAGACACTGAACTGCGCGCTAAAAACAAAATGCAACTGTCCAAGCAGATTCCACTAGTAGAAATTGTATTTTCTTGACTTTTTACTCAGGGCAATCGCAAATTTTGGAGAAAAGAGACCCACATTTGGCCTGCCGATGGTACCAGATTTTAGGGTTTACCACATTTTCTATTTTTTCCAGATATCACTGGACATACCAGTCTGTTAACCATAGGAAAGGGGGAAACCTCACATAACTTCAAAGGATATTTCTCGCCACAGGAAAGACCTTGAGTTTTACAAATTTATACATAAGTTAAGGACCCTTAGGACTAATTTGTGTTAAATTTCTGGCTTCAAAGCTTTTAATGGGCCTGAGAAATGAAGCCCCAAATTCAGATGAAATTTTTTTTGACTGTCAGCCCAACTACATTGGGGCCGTGCGAGCGAAGCGGAAGCACGGTCCCCTCTTAGCCAAGGACAAACCCTATTACGGCTTTTGAAAATATGACTGGCTGCCAAATATTCTATGGGCAAGTTACAGAGCTATGAGTAGGCTCAATGGACACAGCAGACACAGAGCTTTAATTAAAAAAAAATTTGCCAAATTTGGTTGAGAATTGGGCAAGTTATGGCCAAATAACTTTTTAAAAAGTGTCCGTCCGTTATCCGTCCACCGTCCGCCGTCCGCCGTCCGCCGTACGTTCTGTTCGGGTGGCATACCAAAGTAGACCAAAAAACATTGAATTTTCAAAAAAAAAAATTTTGACCATTTCTGAGCCCTAGGGTGCTTTGTAAGAAACCTAAAAAAGGTAATGCTGCCCAGTGGCGATGTTTTAAGTTAATTTAGAGCCTAGATATGGAACAGGCTCAAAAAATAGATACGATTTGATACCAAACAACCATATGTGCAAATCTGGTCTTCACGGGCTTCTACCAGGCCATGGTGTACAAGCAGCTCATCATCAACTTCGTCTTGGGGCATTTTAAAGGGTTTTTGGCCTCAATAACCGCATCATATAGGTAAATTGGGGCGTATATTACAAATCTTGTGTCCATTTGCTTACACATTGTCTTCATGGGCTTCTACCAGGCCATGGTGAACAAGCAGCTCATCATCAACTTCGTCTTGGGGCATTTTAAAGGGTTTTTGGCCTCAATAACTGCATCATATAGGTAAATTGGGGCGTAGATTACAAATCTTGTGTCCATTTGCTTACACATTGTCTTCATGGGCTTCTACCAGGCCATGGTGAACAAGCAGCTCATCATCAACTTCGTCTTGGGGCAGCGCTGGACCTCTGACTATCTACAAGCTGTGGTATCTATGGCTTTTTCCTAGCTCCCAATGGTTGGAGGGGGAAGGGGGGAGTTCATAATGATGATTATATTCAAATCAAGATATACTAGAAACTAAAGGAGTTATTGAAATGATAGATGAAAAAAGTAGTAGAAATGCAGAAGCATCGTGTGCTGGTGCCAGAGGAAGAAGCTCGGCGAGGCCTGGAGCGTTACTCTGTGGCCTGCTTTTTCCAGTCGGACGATGATTTCCCAGTTCAACCCGCCACCTCTCCCGTCCTACCCCCACCAAAGCCCCAATATCAGCCCCTCACCTCCGGACAGTACCTTCAGGAAAAGATCAGACTCACCTATTATTAATCTTTTCACTTTCTTTCTCTCACAAGTGCTACGAATGTTTCCTTTTGCCTTCGTTTTATTCCAACAACAAGTAGCTCATTTGCATGCGATATGCTTATTGGATGATAGCTGATCAAGCATGGATGAAGACCAACAGCTGTAGCTTGTGCAAACAGTATATCGGAGTCCATGCAGCAGACATGCACAATGACTCCCAGTAAGAAAGAAAGGGAGCAATGATGATGATGGCTTTTCTTACGCTACCGCTTCTTTTTCTGCGTTTTCCACTTACATAGCTATTCATTAAAAGCTATGCTAAACTTTGCAGAGCCTGGCTTCGGTTTAACGGAAATACCAACACACTCCACATACACCTGCTTCAACGTTAGTTTGCCAGCCGATTTCTTCGCCTCTCCAATTTACTGCCTTCCACCCATTTATGCCGACTAAACTGGCTCTTTTGACCGCTCGATAATAAATTTGCTGACAGGCCAGTGAATCAGCCTCCACGTGCAACGGAGGCTGCGAAATGTGCCGCGGAAGCCTCTGCTCCAACATCACCACATACGATGAGGGTAGGCAGAGTGTTTTTGTTCACAAAAGATGGGGGGTGGTTGAGATGGGGAGAGCTACAAGTACGGCTGTCTGGACGAGGTGCAAAGTCCGCGACCGGAGCCCGGCTGCAAGAAGACGACGAAAGAGCCCTACACCATGACCTGCTACTGCCGAGGCAGCCTTTGCAATGCTCCCGTTTCCGCCGCTGCACCCGTCACCCTACCGCTGGCAATCCTTTTTCTCATTTCTTTCCTCTTCTTTTAACCTCAGCTCCACCACAGCCTTTTAGTATGGCTATGCCTGGCTTTTTACCTGGCTATGCTTTGCTGCCCTCGAACGTTGTTTTATTGATCATGATAATACAAGTTTTGGCAAACATATGCTTACAAATAATAAAATGCAGAAATAAATGAACCAGCGTATTTGAATGCAATGCACAATTCAATGCACAAAATAAGTGAAGGTAAGAGGTAAATGGAACGGTGAAAGGTAAAAAACTCAAAATATTAAATGAGCCTAAAGTAATAAAGACCAGCTCTATTTTTAAGGCTTGCTGCTAACCATTTATCATACCAATTTTATCATTGGGCTGGCGCGAGGGAGCAAAGCGAACCGTCAGCGCCCAGCCCCTCTTTTCGACCCAGGTGTATGTTTTGGGGGTTATTGCTAGATCTCAATTTTGATAAGGCTCTAGCTCCTCACAGGAAGCTTCAATCTTTCTGATTCTTTTTGCATTGGAAAGAGCAGCGTCGAATTAACCAGAACTCGCGAAAAATCGCCAAAAAGTCACAGAATGCTGGAGAAAATCACTCAAAACCATCTGTCCGAACTCCTTCTTCTTCTTCTCCTTCTTCTCCTTCTTCTCCGCATCTATTCAATGGACGATAGTAGGTATTCATTTCTTCCCCACAACCCTCGTTCCCCGAGTCCCTTGGCCTCATGTATTTATTTATTCATAGCCCTTCAGTTAAATTAAGGAGTCACATGCACCAGTGGTGTAGTGGTGTAAGCGATTGGGTAGATGGATGAAACTGGTATGTTCGAATCGATCTCAGGCATTCATTTTTATTTTTGCCTTTTTAAAGTTGAGAAAACAACGGGTACCATCGCCAGGCCAAAAGTAAAGCTCTTTTCTTCCAAAAATTGTGTGCACTAAGCATAAGTTAAGAAAATTTCGCAAAAATTTTTTTGTTTGACAGCAAGTTTGCATTGTATTATCCATTTTCGAATATTTTAGTTTCATTAAATTTTTTACACGTTTTTTTATATATCGAATAGGGTTTTGACTAAATATATAACCAGCAATATAAAATTTGTATTTATACATTTTATGCTATATTAAAAGTGGAAGAAATATCTAATACCATCGGCAGGCCAAATGTGGGACTCTTTTCTCCAAAATTTGCAGTTGCCTGGAGTAAAAAGTCAAGGAAATACATTTTCTAAGTGGAATCTGCTGCGTCATCTGCATTTTGTTTTGGGCGCGCATGGAAAGAGACACTGAACTGCGCGCCAAAAACAAAATGCAACTGTCCAAGCAGCAGATTCCACTAGTAGAAAATGTATTTCCTTGACTTTTTACTCCAGGCAACTGCAAATTTTGGAGAAAAGAGTCCCACATTTGGCCTGCCGATGGTATTAGATATACCAATTTTTGGAGGATTATACCAATTTCATCATTCATAATTTCATCAGTGACAGTTTAGTTCGATTCAGTAAAACAATAAACCAAAAGCTTACCGAGAATTTCGCAAAGGACCGTCTTTCTGGCACCGCAACCAGTATCAACCAATTCTATAACCTGCATATGAAATTTGGTAAAATTAGAAGCATGAATACAATTGCATCTTGCCCATTTGCCGTCAACGAGTTCTTTTTTCCTGTAGCTAAAACAGAGATGCGTCGTGTCTCCATATTCTCTAATACTATGCCGCTGGTTCGTGTAGCTATTGAGCATGGCTGGTTTGGGAGGGTTGCCCAGCATCCACCAGCTCTTCAGCTACAAAGCGCCGACTTTTTATGAGATCACCCGAAATGCTAATGCACCTGATCTTTGGTTTGATTTAAATCTCTCAGTCCGATCCATAACTCATTGTCGCTTGCTCGGGAAAGAGATTTCACCAGCCGTTTTTTCTCCCTAGTATTCACCCAAGCCAGACGAGAACCTGAGCAATTTGTTCACTTTTATCCTCCATCAAGCCTGGATGGAAAAAGATTCTGTAATGCTCAGAAGGGACGTCCAGAGAAGAACAGCGATCCCAGGCTCTATTCCTACAAGTTAGTCTTGCTTCATTCCCACAACTCGTGCATTGAGCCAGTCCACTAAACGTGACTATTATGCTTAGAAACAAAAACGTTCAACTGAAAGAAGCAAAGTAATGGCTAACCATGTGCGCGATTCATGCAGAACGCAAAAGCAGGAGCCGTCTAAGAAACCGCTGTAGACTTTTGGCCTGATATCCAGCTGATAGGAGGTGCAAAGGGCGGTGCAGTCTTCATCTGTGAGTCTTCCTTTCTAAGACACTCCTCTGTCAAGCCTACAGAAAGGAACCCCCCATTCTTGCCGCTCTCCGCTCTCGTTTTCCCGCTGCACCGTAGCCAAGAAATGCTGAAAATTATCCTCTTCACACTGCTCCGAATGCCATAATTGCTCAATAACCCAGATAGAATAGAAGATACAGTGTCCTGCTCATTTGAGGGATCCTCTGATTTCATCAGATTCTTGGGCTTAGCAGCTATAAATTTCCACATTGAATAAAAAGTAGACGAAACTGACAAGCAATAGTTTTGCAAACAAAACCGTTTTAAGTTAACAGGGAGACTACGGCTTCTAAAAACAAGGCACGATGTTGCTCATAAACAAGGCAACAAGAAACAAGGCAAATGTTTTTGGAAGTGTCGAAAAAGCATAGAAAGTAGCAGCCAAAGTTTGCAAGCAGAGAAAGTTTTGTGGGACGTATAACAGACTGCGTCATCTAAGACTTTAATTTCATCTGAACCCCAATTAATTAATTAGATCACCCGAAGAGGACGTTCAATCTGTTTTGCTGCCACTCAATTAGTTTGCATGACAGTATGGGTAGCTATTAGCTGTTTTTACTTCTTTATTTATGTACTCATCCAATTTATTCATCATTTCCAAGTGGCTTCTTCCTTTGGCTCACTATTTATGACAAATTCACAAGCGAAATCGCGATCACGATTATCGTACTGCTTAACAATTACGAGGTCGCCAAAAGAGCTAAATCGCTTTGCATGAGAATTGATATCTACAATACAAAACAATGCAATGGTCCTAGTTGAATTGAAAATAAAGAAGCATTGGTTTTTGAGGGTGCCAAATATGAGCTGCTTTGGTTTCTGCGCCAATATCACCCCCAACCGTGCTCAAAGTTCCCAAAGACCCACCACTCCCCTCGGCGGGTGGGCTGCGCGTGTGTGCTCCCCTGATTCCCACACTACGTCTCAAAGCCAACAGTTGGCTCAAAGTTAGGCCTTTCGACTACCTCATGGAGTGTCCGGTATGTGCATTCCTCCTCAAAGTAATTTTTGGACAAGAGGGGCGATTGAGATCTGCTTCGAAGTGGGGGAGCTGAAGGCGCTAGCTTGCGCCCACGCCTTCTGCGCCGGGTGTCTGGAGACGGAGCTCGGGCGACAGGGCAGCCAACACCGCCGCCTCCTCTGCCCTCTCTGTCGACAGATCACCATACTCTCGGTATCCTCCATCTTCTTTCCTTTCCTCTTCCTCTGCCCCTCTTCTTTCCCTCACTGTTAGTTCCATTTCAGGAGACCGGCATTGCTGGCCTCCCAGCCGCCGCTCCACACAGCTCCCAGTCCTTGGTTCGTCTCTGCATTCCCCATTGATGGTCCTTTTTACAAAGTTACCTGGATTTGGAGAATGAGGAGGAGCTGTCGTGTCAGGGAGGCTGCTGCCAGCAGATGGATGTCGACCTCCTAGGGTGCCAGAGTCAAATTAGACCGATTCCGTAGCTGGTGTGTTAGATGACTGATGACCGCAGGTGGTGCGAGGAGTGCGGCCAGGTGGTGTGCCGAGACTGCGCGGGCGGCGAAGCTCATCTGGCCCTCCAGCACTCTCACTTCCAGAGCTTTCATCAACTCCGCGACCGCCTCCAGTCCGCCGTCCTCACTCTATCCGTTTCAAATCCTCTTTCTCTCGCCTTAGGGTGAAGTGAGAGATGATTGAGCAGGCCTCCAGCAAATGGGGGCCGGCGGAGCCGCGTCTGCGAAGGGTGGAGTTCTTCTGCGACGCCCTCAATCTCTGCCTCCAGAACCGCATTCGAGAAGACATCGTCTTCGCTTTTCTCTATTGCACTCAAAGTCCCCTATGGCAACAGGCACAATTTGAGGACGCAGAGGCCCAGAAATTGGCTAGACGATTCCGCCTTCCAGCTGACACCGCCGGGCCTCAAATGGAAGTGGAGGCGGCAGCTTGTCTGGCGGAAAAGGTGTCCTTGTCCTAATGCCTTTCAAACAGCCACCTCTTCCTCAACCACTAGGTCCTGGGCAGCCGTCTTCCCGCAGGCCCTCTCGATGACAGCGCCCTACTGGACACAGTGGCAGAGCTGGTCATGCCCAGACAGATCACACCGCCCACAGCTCAAAACTGCAGGCCCAGTCTCCCTAGCCAGCCTGCTCCCGAGCCTGCGCCATCCATATCCTTACAGGGTCCCCCCATCTTTACATCTGCATATTCAGGCTAGAAGGAGAAATTGGAGGGAGCCAGTCGAAAACGAAGCATGGGAGACGGAAGTCGTGGTGCTGGCTGTCTCTGGGGACGACGCTTATGTTGTTGCTGGCCTCGGGCGTTATGCTGGACGGCGGTTGTCACTTCAAGCCCGACCTCTTCTGGTATCTTCCATCACTTCTCACTCCATCATTGCTGCCCTGGATTGCAAAAGAGACCAATCACGCCTCCACGCCTTTTCTTGTCTCTTGAAGGTGTGAAGAGAGCAGTCTTCTGAGCCCACGACAGATGAGCCAGTTATCCATCCCGCCAGCTTCATTCACTGCCAACGAAAGCTTCGCATCCACCACAATGCCTCTACACCATCGCCACATCAATCGTCTCTTCTTGACTCTTTGCATTGGACATTTACAAATCCCTGATGCTTTGCAGTAAGCGGCACTGGACCCATCGGCTTGGAGAAGATGATGAGCGAGCGTGGCGTCGTTTTACTGGCGAAAAGAAATGATTCCCAACCCTGGGCCATGGCCAAGCAGACGAGGACAGGTGCAAGGAAAGCAGCTGCCGAGCCAGTCCTCTTTCCGGCCAAGACGAAACCGAAGGAGCAGGATTACTATGTCTTGCCTTTGTATCATGCTTTCGGAACGAAAATTGATTTTCTACCAGGGTCCGGGTTTTGCCCTAGCGGTGAACTTCTTTCTGCTTCGCCTGTACAGTATCGCGGAGGAACCTGTGGAAGAGCAGGAAGATGAAGGCGCCGCTGTTGATGAGGAGGAGAGTCAAAACCTTAGTATCTGCGTGGAGTTCTATGACTAGGCCTATTCTTTCCAGCAGTTGACCGTTCATTTATGCAAACAACAATTTGATTCACTGTCAAATACTATGCCGAGGCGATACATTCTGGCAAAAGTGATGATAGCAATTGGACAGAGGCAGTGTAGAGGCATCACTGACGAGGTGGTAACAGGGGCGGGTGAGGAACAAAGTATGGATGGTGAATGACGGGAGGTGGCGTTCGCATCATGGTCGCCTTTTCCGCCTCTGCCCGCCGCGACTTCTTACGCACCACTGCCTGAATATATCTCTTCACTCCCCCTTTTGCTTTCCCTTTTGCTTTTTCTCCTTTTTTTCCTTTTGCTTTTGCTCAATCCCACTCATTCTCACAATGCTTCGTCCTTATATTGCATTCTTTACCGTATAACAAAATTTTGATTGGTTTTGCTGGTCGGTCAATGCTTTTGAAAAAAGTTATCAGATATGCAGTCCTAACCTGGTAGTGGGGGGAGTTGGAGGCGGCGTAGGAGAGTTCGGTGGACTTGGTGCTGGCCGCAGAGGCAGAGCTGGC
This sequence comes from Ptycholaimellus sp. GST1_10, assembly GCA_030248095.1. Taxonomy (NCBI): domain Eukaryota; kingdom Metazoa; phylum Nematoda; class Chromadorea; order Chromadorida; family Chromadoridae; genus Ptycholaimellus; species Ptycholaimellus sp. GST1_10. The sequence goes on from JASANA010008232.1 coordinate 76,716, forward strand.
ATCGTCCGGACTCCCCGGCCTCGAGCCCGAACCGCCAGAGCTAGAGTCGCTCATCTCCACCGGATCACCGCCTCCATCCATCCTCTCTCATCACTTCCATCTAGATGAGTTGGAGAGGAGTGCAGTGTACCTGGCGGAAGTTTGTCGGGCGTGACAAGAACAGGCTCGAAGCAGAGCAGGATGTAGAGCTTGGGCCCGAACATGAGGCCGAGGATGGTGGCCCCGGTTGTGATCAGCTCCAGCACCACCACCGCATTCTCCGTCCTTGCTGGAACAAAATCCCCTTCTTCACCCATTCTCCACACCTAAGCCAGACCAACCCGGCAGCAGGAGATAGAGTGGGATCCAGAGCGCCCAAATGGCCAGCACCATGAGAGCGGAGTACAGCAACCATTTGGTTTCCTGGCATATGTAATCACTAGCATTATTTCAATCAATGATGCCAGACAATCAAAACCTTATAGTTCCGCTTGATGGAGCGGTTAAGGACGGCGATGATAAGAAGCATGGCGATGAGAAGCAGTGGGTAGGCCTGTCCGCAGATGAAGGAGAGGCGACTGAAGCTGCAGGCGTCAAGGCCGTTGTAAGCGCCTGGGGCCAGCGCCAGCCATTGCCCACTCATGGCCACCTGCCATTCCAGAAAGCTAGGCTTGAGGCAGTGGAGTGGGAGGAGGAGGAGACCTGAAGGCCGACGGCGAAGGCGAACAAGAGCCAGTAGTTCCAGAAGCCGATGAATGCTTCGCTGGAGGCCCCGATGGTCTCCGTGTTCCGCAGCTGCACTGCCTTGGCCAGCAGCAGGGCCAAGGCTGCCGCCGCAGCTACTGAGGCAGTGGAAGAGTCGGAGTAGGATACCTGAAGGCCGACAGCGAAGGCGAACAAGAGCCAGTAGTTCCAGAAGCCGATGAATGCTTCGCTGGAGGCCCCGATGGTCTCCGTGTTCCGCAGCTGCACTGCCTTGGCCAGCAGCAGGGCCAAGGCTGCCGCCGCAGCTACTGAGGCAGTGGAAGAGTCGGAGTAGGATACCTGAAGGCCGACAGCGAAGGCGAACAAGAGCCAGTAGTTCCAGAAGCCGATGAATGCTTCGCTGGAGGCCCCGATGGTCTCCGTGTTCCGCAGCTGCACTGCCTTGGCCAGCAGCAGGGCCAAGGCTGCCGCCGCAGCTACTGAGGCAGTGGAAGAGTCGGAGTAGGATACCTGAAGGCCGACAGCGAAGGCGAACAAGAGCCAGTAGTTCCAGAAGCCGATGAATGCTTCGCTGGAGGCCCCGATGGTCTCCGTGTTCCGCAGCTGCACTGCCTTGGCCAGCAGCAGGGCCAAGGCTGCCGCCGCAGCTACTGAGGCAGTGGAAGAGTCGGAGTAGGATACCTGAAGGCCGACAGCGAAGGCGAACAAGAGCCAGTAGTTCCAGAAGCCGATGAATGCTTCGCTGGAGGCCCCGATGGTCTCCGTGTTCCGCAGCTGCACTGCCTTGGCCAGCAGCAGGGCCAAGGCTGCCGCCGCAGCTACTGAGGCAGTGGAAGAGTCGGAGTAGGATACCTGAAGGCCGACAGCGAAGGCGAACAAGAGCCAGTAGTTCCAGAAGCCGATGAATGCTTCGCTGGAGGCCCCGATGGTCTCCGTGTTCCGCAGCTGCACTGCCTTGGCCAGCAGCAGGGCCAAGGCTGCCGCCACAGCTACTGAGGCAGTGGAAGAGTCGGAGTAGGATACCTGAAGGCCGACAGCGAAGGCGAACAAGAGCCAGTAGTTCCAGAAGCCGATGAATGCTTCGCTGGAGGCCCCGATGGTCTCCGTGTTCCGCAGCTGCACTGCCTTGGCCAGCAGCAGGGCCAAGGCTGCCGCCGCAGCTACTGAGGCAGTGGAAGAGTCGGAGTAGGATACCTGAAGGCCGACAGCGAAGGCGAACAAGAGCCAGTAGTTCCAGAAGCCGATGAATGCTTCGCTGGAGGCCCCGATGGTCTCCGTGTTCCGCAGCTGCACTGCCTTGGCCAGCAGCAGGGCCAAGGCTGCCGCCGCAGCTACTGAGGCAGTGGAAGAGTCGGAGTAGGATACCTGAAGGCCGACAGCGAAGGCGAACAAGAGCCAGTAGTTCCAGAAGCCGATGAATGCTTCGCTGGAGGCCCCGATGGTCTCCGTGTTCCGCAGCTGCACTGCCTTGGCCAGCAGCAGGGCCAAGGCTGCCGCCGCAGCTACTGAGGCAGTGGAAGAGTCGGAGTAGGATACCTGAAGGCCGACAGCGAAGGCGAACAAGAGCCAGTAGTTCCAGAAGCCGATGAATGCTTCGCTGGAGGCCCCGATGGTCTCCGTGTTCCGCAGCTGCACTGCCTTGGCCAGCAGCAGGGCCAAGGCTGCCGCCGCAGCTACTGAGGCAGTGGAAGAGTCGGAGTAGGATACCTGAAGGCCGACAGCGAAGGCGAACAAGAGCCAGTAGTTCCAGAAGCCGATGAATGCTTCGCTGGAGGCCCCGATGGTCTCCGTGTTCCGCAGCTGCACTGCCTTGGCCAGCAGCAGGGCCAAGGCTGCCGCCGCAGCTACTGAGGCAGTGGAAGAGTCGGAGTAGGATACCTGAAGGCCGACAGCGAAGGCGAACAAGAGCCAGTAGTTCCAGAAGCCGATGAATGCTTCGCTGGAGGCCCCGATGGTCTCCGTGTTCCGCAGCTGCACTGCCTTGGCCAGCAGCAGGGCCAAGGCTGCCGCCACAGCTACTGAGGCAGTGGAAGAGTCGGAGTAGGATACCTGAAGGCCGACAGCGAAGGCGAACAAGAGCCAGTAGTTCCAGAAGCCGATGAATGCTTCGCTGGAGGCCCCGATGGTCTCCGTGTTCCGCAGCTGCACTGCCTTGGCCAGCAGCAGGGCCAAGGCTGCCGCCGCAGCTACTGAGGCAGTGGAAGAGTCGGAGTAGGATACCTGAAGGCCGACAGCGAAGGCGAACAAGAGCCAGTAGTTCCAGAAGCCGATGAATGCTTCGCTGGAGGCCCCGATGGTCTCCGTGTTCCGCAGCTGCACTGCCTTGGCCAGCAGCAGGGCCAAGGCTGCCGCCGCAGCTACTGAGGCAGTGGAAGAGTCGGAGTAGGATACCTGAAGGCCGACAGCGAAGGCGAACAAGAGCCAGTAGTTCCAGAAGCCGATGAATGATTCGCTGGAGGCCCCGATGGTCTCCGTGTTCCGCAGCTGCACTGCCTTGGCCAGCAGCAGGGCCAAGGCTGCCGCCGCAGCTACTGAGGCAGTGGAAGAGTCGGAGTAGGATACCTGAAGGCCGACAGCGAAGGCGAACAAGAGCCAGTAGTTCCAGAAGCCGATGAATGCTTCGCTGGAGGCCCCGATGGTCTCCGTGTTCCGCAGCTGCACTGCCTTGGCCAGCAGCAGGGCCAAGGCTGCCGCCGCAGCTACTGAGGCAGTGGAAGAGTCGGAGTAGGATACCTGAAGGCCGACAGCGAAGGCGAACAAGAGCCAGTAGTTCCAGAAGCCGATGAATGCTTCGCTGGAGGCCCCGATGGTCTCCGTGTTCCGCAGCTGCACTGCCTTGGCCAGCAGCAGGGCCAAGGCTGCCGCCGCAGCTACTGAGGCAGTGGAAGAGTCGGAGTAGGATACCTGAAGGCCGACAGCGAAGGCGAACAAGAGCCAGTAGTTCCAGAAGCCGATGAATGCTTCGCTGGAGGCCCCGATGGTCTCCGTGTTCCGCAGCTGCACTGCCTTGGCCAGCAGCAGGGCCAAGGCTGCCGCCGCAGCTACTGAGGCAGTGGAAGAGTCGGAGTAGGATACCTGAAGGCCGACAGCGAAGGCGAACAAGAGCCAGTAGTTCCAGAAGCCGATGAATGCTTCGCTGGAGGCCCCGATGGTCTCCGTGTTCCGCAGCTGCACTGCCTTGGCCAGCAGCAGGGCCAAGGCTGCCGCCGCAGCTACTGAGGCAGTGGAAGAGTCGGAGTAGGATACCTGAAGGCCGACAGCGAAGGCGAACAAGAGCCAGTAGTTCCAGAAGCCGATGAATGCTTCGCTGGAGGCCCCGATGGTCTCCGTGTTCCGCAGCTGCACTGCCTTGGCCAGCAGCAGGGCCAAGGCTGCCGCCGCAGCTACTGAGGCAGTGGAAGAGTCGGAGTAGGATACCTGAAGGCCGACAGCGAAGGCGAACAAGAGCCAGTAGTTCCAGAAGCCGATGAATGCTTCGCTGGAGGCCCCGATGGTCTCCGTGTTCCGCAGCTGCACTGCCTTGGCCAGCAGCAGGGCCAAGGCTGCCGCCGCAGCTACTGAGGCAGTGGAAGAGTCGGAGTAGGATACCTGAAGGCCGACAGCGAAGGCGAACAAGAGCCAGTAGTTCCAGAAGCCGATGAATGCTTCGCTGGAGGCCCCGATGGTCTCCGTGTTCCGCAGCTGCACTGCCTTGGCCAGCAGCAGGGCCAAGGCTGCCGCCGCAGCTACTGAGGCAGTGGAAGAGTCGGAGTAGGATACCTGAAGGCCGACAGCGAAGGCGAACAAGAGCCAGTAGTTCCAGAAGCCGATGAATGCTTCGCTGGAGGCCCCGATGGTCTCAACCGTGTTCCGCAGCTGCACTGCCTTGGCCAGCAGCAGGGCCAAGGCTGCCGCCGCAGCTACTGAGGCAGTGGAAGAGTCGGAGTAGGATACCTGAAGGCCGACAGCGAAGGCGAACAAGAGCCAGTAGTTCCAGAAGCCGATGAATGCTTCGCTGGAGGCCCCGATGGTCTCCGTGTTCCGCAGCTGCACTGCCTTGGCCAGCAGCAGGGCCAAGGCTGCCGCCGCAGCTACTGAGGCAGTGGAAGAGTCGGAGTAGGATACCTGAAGGCCGACAGCGAAGGCGAACAAGAGCCAGTAGTTCCAGAAGCCGATGAATGCTTCGCTGGAGGCCCCGATGGTCTCCGTGTTCCGCAGCTGCACTGCCTTGGCCAGCAGCAGGGCCAAGGCTGCCGCCGCAGCTACTGAGGCAGTGGAAGAGTCGGAGTAGGATACCTGAAGGCCGACAGCGAAGGCGAACAAGAGCCAGTAGTTCCAGAAGCCGATGAATGCTTCGCTGGAGGCCCCGATGGTCTCCGTGTTCCGCAGCTGCACTGCCTTGGCCAGCAGCAGGGCCAAGGCTGCCGCCGCAGCTACTGAGGCAGT
>JASANA010008235.1:0-10536 GCA_030248095.1 Ptycholaimellus sp. GST1_10
ACTTGTTTCTTTTTGTAGAGCATACTTTTGTGATACGGTTCAAATTGAGGACTGGATAAATGGGACCCATATTTTCTTTTTTTTTAGAAATTGAATCTTTGCAGCTTTTGAACATTAGAAAAACAATTGAAGCTTTGAAAAATAGATATTTTCGCAATTTGGAAATTTGGAAAAAAATATTTATTTGAGATCACTTTTGGTTTCCTTTTCATCCCCATATTATTGTGTTAATCGGAAACCATTAATGAACCACCAATATAGATGTTTTGAAAAAAAGGGCTATTAAATTACTCTGTGTGTAGTTAATCTCTGGAGCATGTCCAACTTTGAAATAATTTGGTACTCCTTAATCTATCTCTTCCTTTTTTTCCGAAAAAACAGGAAAAAGCAGAGTAGCTTGTAAACTGAATGGAGAGAGGCGAGGAAAGTCTCGAAATCGACAGGCGCCTCCAGACCCCCCCCCCGCCCTGCCCCGCACATCCCAAGGCCATTGCAGGCCATAAAATAGAGGTGACTCGAACAAAAAGCTGGGCTGGAGCGTTGACTAAACGGCTACGTTTAGGTTTCGCTTGCCTGGTATATGCTGCGCTTTCTCCAATTGTGTAAACTTTCTGAAATTTGGTGGTGTCATTAGTTTAGTCCATGAGTCTTTTCAGTCCTCAATGGTAGTTGACGTGACAGCGGTAAGAAAATTAGAAAGAAACTAATTTAAAAATTAATACCCGAAGGAAAAGATCATCTTATGTCATACAAAGGTCAAGGCTGGTGGATGACGCAGCTGCTTTCACCAGTTTTTTCAACCTTTTCCGGGCTCTTTCGCTCTTCTGGCCAGCTGATTTGCACCTGTCTTCGCTGGCATGGCGTTGGGAAACTGATGTAATTGGCCATGCCGCCTGCAGACTAAAGCATTCAAAGTAGCGGGGGAACAAAAGCCTAGCCAGCTGGCTAGCTTGAAATGAATTGCATGTTCCCTCCAATGAAGTTGAGTAGCTTGGGACCCATGCAAAGAAAAGTGAGTGAGGAGAGTAGCTGGAACGAGTTTTAAACGCTCGCTTCTAGGCTGAGCCTTAGGTGTGCCAGGTTTTTTTTGGCGACAACTTGGCTGCTGTCAAGAGAGGAGGCGGGATTGAGTCAGCGAAGGCTGGAGGGCGGGAGCTGTTGATGAATGAGGGCTTTGACGCAGCAGAGCGGATAATTGAGGCAGGCCTTGAGGGTTGTGCAGAGGGCCCGGAAGTCAGGCTCACACGCTCGCATGAGTCCTGGCCAATGCCCCTTAGGCAGCTGAAGAGTAATCAGAATGGCCCCGGGCATGATCAATGCAAAAGCGAGTGGGCGAATGCGGATAAAAGGCAGGAAAGTCGGCTTTCATTAGGTCCACCGAATCGCCGTCATTTCACGCAGCAGTGAATTCATTTTCCGGGGGTTTGTTCGGTTATTCTGAGTTTTCGGCATTACATTAACTAGATTTTTGTGGCTAGAAGTACTGACCTTTAGTTGGATTTCTTCGTCAAAATATTGACATCTGAAGAGCTCATCCATTCTTTTTGATACCATATACGCGATTAACCGTGCCCGCAATTTAGCGAGAGTTAGTTGCAACGGTCAGGTTAAGTTTCTCATCATTCTGGATCGACTTTTTTGGAGTTCAATCTACATGCTCCCTTCGCTTTAGTTGATTTTATTTGCTGGGCTACAATTTTTATCTGCTCACGTAAATGAGATAGTTTTTTAGTGCCAGCTCAGCAAACGTTAGATATCCCATATTTAGTGAACATCAAAAATATATAATCTTTTCGTTTTCTTAATTTTTTGGCCCATTTTAGTCTTGAACTGAAAAATATGTGATCAAGCACCTCAGGCTTGAAATTTAGTCGAATTAATCGTAGGTTTCTTTGCCTGTTGATCAAAAATTCAGCGCTTATTTTTTGTGAGTTGCGCTAGATAGTTTGAAGTAGAGAAATAAATGGTGCGTGGCCGTTTTATGCTTTGTGGCCAGGTCGGACCTATAGCATAAAGAGACATTTGGAATTGTAGAAGGGGCAGGCTCTCTTCAGAAGCTATCGCGTACCATAAAATAGGGGAAAACGCTATAACTTCATTTATAGGCTATATTTATTTAGACTTTGAATGTTTTTGTGGCTCTAATATTAGTGCAATATTTGTGGCTCCGGCGGTCAGTCACCAAGTCTAATCAAACAAATGAGCTGTAAGTAATCCAAAAAAGAAACAGCTTTCTAGGACGCAGCACTCAGCCATTTTTTTGACTTATTGCTATTTTTAGTAATTTTTGATTTAATTACACGTACACGAGTACACTACATTACCTGTGCTGCATGAATTTCGGAGCGAAAGGTTTATGAATGAAAACCAGTGTCCTTTTTGCACGTTGCTTGACGTCAGGAAGGAACTTGGCCTGCACTTGAGCTGAAGCATGAAGCGGAAATGAAAAAAAAGGCAGAAGGAAAGTGAGTGGATGAGTGACGGGAGTGTAGGTGGGACATTTTCGCCCCTTATTTTTGCCCTACGCCTATCTTCACACCCTCCTTGTGCTAATTTAATTTATCTCTAGTCAGTTGCATTAGCATAAATTTAAATTAGCGGGAGGTATCTCGATGATATTTAGGGAAGCAAAGCTGAGACTCCTGCATTATTTATATGCTCCTGGTACATGAGCTAATATAAATTTAGTCTTCAAATGAACTAGATTTTCGTGGATAGAGTACGGATCATAGAAAACTGGAACCCAGTCCCATTAGTAAGTCGATGTCCCAGTCCCAGTCCTTCATAGCTTTCTTTTGTCGATGCTCACATTGATGAAATTGTTTCAGTTGTTGGAATGATTGTTGATATTTTTGAGTTGTTGAAATGATCATTGCAAATGAATCTCTTGACGATTTAACATTAATACGGACAATTAATATGTCAAATACCACTGCACTTTGTACCATACTTCCATACACAGGCTCATACCAAATCTGGGAATTTCTAGGCTACGGTTAAATGTTATAATATCTTAATATCAGCGCATTAATTTTTCTGAATATGATGTTTAAGGTTGATTCTAGTGGCGGAGAGTTCACATATTACATAAAACTGGCTCATATTCACCAAACTTGCAGTAGTTGCGCTTAAGTTTTTGACCGCGAAGCGGGCCTGAAGGGCTGTGTATGTGTATATATATTTATATATATATTTTCGTCTGGAATGGCTGGGCCGAGCGAATTCTTAACGGATTTTGACAAACTTTTTTCTGGAAAGATAATGCTTGCCGTTACAAATATGGCAGCGTGGAAATGCCACTGGACTGGTAGAAATATCACTTTTTCAGGTAGGAAAATTTTTCCCCCTGAAAATTTAACTTTTGCCCTGTAATGACTGAACTCTTAAAATTTGAACAAAAGACTTAAGTCTTTTTGTTCACAATTCATATATATAACGGTTCAAAATCTGTGCTTACTTTTGAAAATGGTCAAAAAACCACTGACTTCTCTTTTAGACTGACAAACTTTGATGTATTAAACAAACAACAAACAACAAATAACTGTTCCAAGTCCGTGCGTACTTTTTAAAGTGGTTGAGAAACCACAGACTTGCCCTTTTCAGTGACAAACTTTCATACAGTAAATACAAATTTCAGCCAGTTTGCTTCGCGGTCACCTATTGCGCTTTGCGCCATTATACTTGTTTTCCAATTTTTTGCTCAAGTTTGTTCAACTCAAAAATCAAAATCTTATTAAAAATACGCGGTTCGATTAGGCGATACGATGAATGTACGAATTAGAGAACTAAGAAAATCATTCAGCTAGCTAAGTGAGCTCGACTTTAATGAGATCATTTTCAAATATGTAGAAAGAATCAACCATGTCGAAACTCCAAAAAGTTTATATAATATCAATAAAATTAAAACTCTGCCGAAAATTAAAACAAAACATTCTATTAGTCGGATTATTTGACTGATAACGTTGGCTTGCGTGCAGTGCCATTGACAAAGTGCGTCGGAAGAAAGTTTCAGCGACGAAAATAAAATAGACAATGCTTCATTGATGGAAACAAGTATAATGGCGCAAAGCGCAATAGGTGACCGCGAAGCTATCCCCCACAGTTAAGCTACCAAAACATTGAAATATTGTAATGCTTGAAAATTTCTCACTCAAAAGGGTAGACCCAATTTCAAAAGTGAGCACAGATTTACAATCAGCATAAATGAATTGTGAACAAAAAACATGTTTTGTTTGCAAATCTTCACCGTTCCGCTGCTATCGCACCGTTCAAAAACCACTGAACAAAACTGACACTGGACAGACGTGCCACTAGACAAAATTACCACGGACAAGATTGTCAGTTTAAATATAAATATAGACAAATAAAGCATGGGCGAAATAAAATAAAAAAAATAGACAAATAAAAAGGCAAAAAGACAAAAAGACAATAAAAACAAATAAAATAAATAGACAAATAAAAATAATATTTTTCAATTAAACTTTTGTCCCGGGGGGCCATTATCAGTGACAGTGATGCTTGGACGCAACCAATAGTGTGAGCCCCTTCTTTGATTGAAGCGTTTGTTTTCACCAGTTAGTTACAGGGCCCCGCCGCTAAAAAAACCACCATTTTTTGCAGTACCAGTTCCATCAAATTTTCCACCAAAACCCATGATGCCCCCAACATCAAACTTATAGATATAGCTCTTCTAAGCAATTTGCAAATATTTAGCCCAACTTCTGTCAACGTTTGGTTCAAAATATAAAAATGTCAAGCAAGACCTTAAAAAGCATGAATGACCAGTTTTTGAGGTGCAAATGCCCAAAAATATAAAAAATTGCAATAAATTGGGATATTTGACCATAGTGCGATAGCTCTAAATCTCAATTATAAACAAGGCTCAATAATGCATATTCTGCAATTAATTAATAAAAGGAATTAGTTACATTTAGTCATTTCAAATCGAAATAGAACCAGGTTTGACACTGTTTTGGCCGTGTTTGCGTATTTAAAAGTAACTAGTTATAATAAAGGTATGACCCCAAATAGATTACATGTGTAAACTAAAAGGTTCTCAAACAGTATTCTAAGGGTATTCTATAAGTGTGTTGATTATGACATAATCAAATTTTATTTAAAATTTATAATTTTAGTTTTTCCAAAAATGGTGGTTTTTTTAGCGGGGGTTTCTGTATTCATTCATAATTTAATTTGAACTCAAAAGTAATTTCTGCAACCGGTTTGCCACAAAAAATTTTCGCAAGAAAAATTTAATTGTGTTGTTACAAACGGAGCCAAGCTGAGCGCGAGCCCAGCTTCTTTTTCATTCAAGTGAGAATTTTGAGTGTTACTGCTAGATCATTATTTTGATTAATCTCTTGTATCTGAAAGACAATTTTGGTTTGACCAGTCTGTCTACTTTTATGTAGGCTTCTTTGGGCATGAAATATACAAAAAGCTGACAGTTTAAAATGATCGTGCATCTAATCTGTTTCACATCTAACCAATGCTTTAATATAAAAATTAAAAAAAATTAAAATTATTGGACTGAATTTTTTGAGCAATTTACTTGCTCATTTACAGTTGATACTTTTATAGAATGATAAAGTACTTCTAAGTATTTAATAGGCGAACTCGACATTTAATTTAATTAGCATAAATACATTAGTGACTGAATGCATCAGCCATCTGAAGCAAAAGTACATTAGCGACGGGATGCCTCAGCCATCTGAAGTACAGATGTGATCATAGAGATCTGGCTTTTACCCAGTTCGTAACATCGACGTCATTGTATCTCTTGGCTGATACGATAGGATAGTTACAGTCTGTTTGCTTTTTTTGGTAATGCTGCCTGTTACTAGACATTGCTAGCCATACAAGTCCCTATTTAAAATGGAACCCCCCGGAGTTTGCTAGTAGCACTACATAGTACCAGTTATATTTCTTTGCTTTTTTGCTCGGGGCCGTCGAATTTTGGGAGAAAGGAGATTCAATTTGGCTTGTCGATGGAACCAGATATTTTCAAGCTTGAGCCTTTTTTGACAAACTTTTCGTTCCTTTCTGATCTAATCTAAAATCTTTAATCATACATTATGTTTTTTCAGCGTGTTTACGATTGCAAAAATATTTGATTTCTCCATTGTTCCAGTCTTAGCGTGCTTCAAATTCTTCAATCCTAAAAACGGTGACTAAACATATTAAGAAAAATGGCGTAAAGTATTTTGAATGGTTGTGAACGCAACAAAAATCAGACCATTTTTAAATATAGGTAACTCACCCAATTTCAACAGAACGTTTTTTCAAACTGTACAAACCTTAATTTTTTAATGCAAAGAGCGGAAGAGAAGGCCTTTATTGTGATAAAGCTTCGATATCTAATTTTATGTATTTTAAAACTTTTTTTTAGCATTGCTCGAATATAGTACCATAATTTTTAATTCACATGAAAGAGGAGATAAATGATTTAAGAGGGTATCAGGCAGCTTAGCAATGCTTGGAAGTTTGTGGGCGGACCGGCCGAGCTGGTCCCGAACTCTCCTCCTTCTACCCTCCCTCCTTTCCCTCCTCTGCTCTGCTGTAAGTGCCCCTCTAGGCCTGGGGGCTGACTTCTGGTAGAGGAGGCTGCCTAAGCTGCAGGGTGCGGAGATGACAGAGCGGCCGTTCATGGAGTTCGAGAGCGCGGCGCTGGAGCCGCTGACGAAGCGGGCGGCGGGGGAGGACCTGGAGCTGGAGTGCTCCGTCACCGGCTCCCCCCCGCCCACCATCCAGTGGTTCAAGGACGGCAAGTCTCTCCTGCTCAAGCCCAGCGCCCTGGGTACCCCTTTGTCCCTCCGTCTGTCCCTCGGTGGAGGGGTGTGTTTTTAGATGAGGAGGCGGTGGGGACGGAGGTTGAGCAGGTGGCGAACCAGGGCCTGCCGACGATCCAGACGGCGACGACGAACGGGCGGATAGGGCTGGCCTGCGTGGGGGAGGAGGCCGGGGGTATCTACTCCTGCCGGGCCTCCAACGGCCTCGCGCCCCCCATCACCCGCAACACCACCCTACTCGTCAGCCCCTCCAACAAGAATGCCCTCCTCTGCCCCAAGACCCGCCGCTCCCGCATGCCCCAGGGACAGCCCGCTCGCATCCGCATGTGGACTGGTTAGTTTCTTTCATCCCCTCCCCGACCTTCTCCTCACTTCCACTCCTGCCTCAGATATGCGGCTGGAACGTGCGGACGCGGTGGCGCAGCTGTTCTGCCGTGCGAGCGGGAACCCGAAGCCCAAGATCCTCTGGTACCGCCTGGATGAGGACCTCCAAACGCGCAGCCTCATACAGCCCAGCAAGAACTTCATCGTCCCTGCCCTTTTCACTCATATCCCCCTCCCCATTTGAACTGATTCTACTGCAGTTCCTGCGAAACGGGGACCTGCTAGTACGCAAGGCGGAGCCTGCGGACCAGGGCGGCTTCAGCTTCCTCTGCGAGGCGGAGAACACCTACGGATCGGACTCCAAGATCATCACCCTCGTCGACATCGTCTTCGATGCCTAACACCCCTCCCCTTTTCCCTCCTCACCCCTTCTCCCTCCCCTACCCTGCACATTTCACTCCCATACCTTCTACCCCACAGCACCTAAAGTTCGCATTATCCACACTACATTGCACCCATATATTTGCGCATCGCCCATTCTTCTGTCATGAGATGTCCACATGAGACACACTGCTATTTGTTGCTTTTGCTGAAGGACTAATGAGTCGGTGATACTCTTTTCGCTTCCATTGTAACTAGCCGAACCCGTCCCCTGTCCCTCTTTTAGGACCGGCTCCAATTGGACCCTTCCATTCCCAGCTCACTTCCTTTCGTCTCCCTTTACCAAGGCACCCCAATTACCAGCCCACTTTGGATAGGACCTCAAATATCCCGCCCTTGCGACTGCAAGATGACTCCTAATTGACATTCAACACCTCCTTACATGACTCAACAAACAAGCCCATCCGGAGAGGCCTGCGGCAGATGGCTGAAGGCAGAGAAGGAGAAGGGCAAAAAGCTGGAGCAGAGAAGGGGACAGAAAAATAAGGGGAGTGGGCGAGGAGGGGAAGAAAGAGGGCAGGCGTCAATGCATAAGAAGAAAGGGGGCATTGACGTCAATGGTCTAGCTGGAAAGTTGCTCGCTAATGGGTTCCCTTTTGTCTCCCGTTGCCATGACGCCCCTTTATTACCAGCCGCTCTTCATCTGCATGTTCATCACCTTATTCACCCCCTGTCCATCTCCCTTCCTTTGTTTCGTAATCACCAGCAAGCCAGGCATGATGAGCAAACGAGCAAAAGATAAGGAGGAAGTAACGAAAATATTGCTTCCATCGTCCATCTGCCGCGTTTTTACGTTGTTTATGTAGTTAGCGCAGATAGCTTGCATGCCTTCAGACAGCAGAGATGGGCGCAATGGAGCAGGTCAAAAAAGTGCAAAATGTCAAAGCTCGAAGCCTTGATCAGGATGCAGAGCAGAGCATGCCAAAAAGCAGAGCCAAATATGGAGCGCATGGAATTGGGCTTCTAGAAGATGTCCAAAAGGTCAGATTCTCAAATTAGGGCGCGCACGTGCCTTGGTGCTTGCGTGCCGACCTTTGCCTATCTGCCTCCTCCTCATCACCCATCGCCCTCCTTTATACAGCATTCTGGGAATCATCAAAAGCTCCTGAAAAGGACACTACGACAGCCACTTGAGTGCAAGCCTTTGCCTTGCTCAGGTCCAAATAAAAATGGAAAAGCGAAAAGATATGATGGCTTCGGAAATAAGAAAGAATGAGGACAGGGAGCATGAGCGGAAGGCAGTGACGGATGACGGGCGGGATGTTGCGGCGGTGTATGGTGCGTGGGCGAGAATGGAATTGGAGAGGGCTTGGGTGGCTAGGAGGAGACGGCGAATATGAGAGGCGCTGTGAGAGGCGAAGATCGGAGGCGAAATGAGCCTGGCTGGGAAAAAGCCGCCCATTTCCTCCCAGACCACCGTCTATCCCTCCGCCCCCACACACATCCCCATCCCCATCTACATCCCTCCTCTCCTCTTCCCTGCCTCTCTCTAAGCACGCTAATTATGCATCACCCTTCACCAGTCCGATTTTCTATCTCCACCAGGCCTTGGGCGACAACCTGGTCTTATCCATTCATTTCCTAGCAGACACGTTTCCAGGATCTGTTCTCTTCAGCATTCCAAAAGCCCTGGAGACCCATTTGTAAGACCCAAGAGGCTCGTTAGGAAGGTGACTAAGGTGAATCATGTGTTTGTTGGTCGTAAACCTTGAAATAGTGTTTTGGAGCAGAAAATCACATATATTATTCTCGCAGTATATGGACGTCTAAAGAAAATGTCAAAGTCCCTTGACATTTAATTTTAGTTTCTCCTGCGTTTTCCGACCTCTAATCACGCAACAATGGCCACTGACATCCCTTGTCCCTTTTCCTCAATGCCCCTTCCCTTGTTATAGTTATTATTTTTCCGCCTTGTGTAGGTTCTCTAAAATTTAGGTTCAACAATTTGTATTTTAATTGCATTGAGAAGACATGTTAAGAATTAACTAAATTTTTAACTAAATTTGTTTAGCCATAAATTCGTAATCGCCTAATTTTGAAGTTTGTAAGGTAACAATAAACCTGCAACCCTGCTCCATGAATTACCTCCATTTTGACCCTTTCAACTTTCTTAAAATTAGGTAAATTTAAACAGAATCTCTACGTTTAATATAATGCGCTTTAAGCCTTCGAAACATCTATTTTTCCAAATTACTAAAATAAGTTTGTTGATCATTCAAAAAGCAATTTTTGCAATTCAAAACAAAAAACATTTAAACATTCAAAAACAAAATTTTAGGTGATTTTTATTCATATTTATTTACTGTCATTTAAATTCATTTAAAGTCATCTACTGTTCATTTAAACGTTTTGCTACGAAATTTTAAGAAACTTCAACAAAAACACTCAATTAATCAATTAGATAATTCTACTGAATTTGCTACTGAAAGGATTGCTACTGACAATTTTGGGTATGTAACCACCCCCCTCGCCCCCCCCCCCTAATGGATATTGCCCCCCTAATGAATATGCCCTACGCTCAAGACTTTGCAACCTATGACTTTACCCCTCCACAATTAGTGAAACATATCTGGTACCATCTGGCAAGCCAATATTAAGTCTATTTTCTCCCGAAAATTCCATTGTCCCGAGTTAAAAGTCTAAGAAATACATCTACTACTATTGGAATCTGCATCAAGGACAATTGCATTTCATTTAAGCGCGCAGTTCAGTGGCTCTTTCCAGTGCACGCTAAAACAAAATACAGGTGGCTCAGCAGATTCCACTACTAGTAGATGTATTTCTTAGACTTTGAACTCGGGACAATGGAAATGGTACCAGATATTTTGGCTTGTCGATGGTACCAGATATTTCATTCACTTTTAAGATAAAATGGCAAAACATTTTTTACAAGTAGGGATTGAACCCAGCAGGGATTAATGATCTGTGTCAAGAACTTGAAACACTTGACCAGTCAGCCGCATGTACAACTCGCATAATTGCG
>JASANA010008236.1:0-44141 GCA_030248095.1 Ptycholaimellus sp. GST1_10
CTCGTAACCAGTTTTCCAGTTTAATCGGGATATCTGGTTTTAAGAATGGAACACAGGTGGCTTGCAATAATTTTTCAATGTTATAGTCGGGTATTACGGAATCGGAAATTAAAATTTCACCGTTTTCACCAATTTTGAAATCGGACTTTGAGGTCAAAATTTTCAAAGTTTTAATCCCGCACTGTTTATATGAGGGGGTAAGACTGACAGCCATTTATATTCCGGTACAATATCATCCACTGACCGTCCGTTGGTGGACAGTGCTTCTGTACCATCTGGCTCAGTAGACGGTTCTGTCTTTACCACCTTGACAGTACTGTCCGCACTGTCTTCACCCCCTTTTTCATGAGTACGACATTTTCTCACTTTTTCACCCCCAATTTCCACTTTTTCAACTCCCATTTTCACTGCTAGATTCAGATTTTTCCATTTCCTGTCCAGTAGAGTTGGGATTATTTTTTATATTACTATTTTCATAATCATTAAATGATTCTTCACTTATAATCACCCAACGCGTGGACATGTTGATGCAGGAAGATCTATAGCAGTTAAGGGTTATCACAAAAAGATTTATGTTTCGATTAATGGAAAATGTAAAATTAATAGTCTAATGTACCGTTCCAAAGGACTTGTAGAGTTATCACAAAAAATTTTACGTTTCCTATTAATGGAGTTCAGAAATTTACAGTTTAGAGATAGCCTTTTTCCAAAATCTCTTTTGAGACTCGTATTTTCACAGAGCCAACAATGATGATATTATATAGTAAATTTAGCAATGATTTTGTTATGATGCGATTTGTTGGTTCTGTTTTTATCATAGTCTTCACTTGATTTTCAGGTAGCTTGGATAGACAACGTATAGCAACAGTGTTGCAACCGTCCAAGGCCATTTCCTGCAAAAAAGTGATTTCATTCCCTTGAAAGCATCAAAATGATGGTGCAAGGTCCTACTAGTTTGGTGTTTGAAAGCAAATATTCTCCTGGGAAGTCCACCCTTGATGATGTGCTCTAATTACCCTATAAATTAACCGATGAATTAATGTTTGAAGAAGAATATTGTGTTTGGCTCGTAAATGTAATGGAAGTAAATCAGGCGCATTTTGTATTTTGCAACTTTGTAGCACCCAGTTAATTTATAAATTCAAAAAATGGCTATTTGGGGACGTCTGGTCATGCTATAAAAAATTACTGGGTAAAACTCCATTGTAACCATATACCAAGTGTTGGATACCTAAAATTGAGACCCGTTTATGATATACCAAAAAGACCTGTTTTACCCCTTGGCGGTACTGTAAAAAGGCGAGTTAAATGTGGGGTAAGAACAGCTAAAAAGGGTAAAAAAGATAATAACGGTCAAAATAGGCAGGGTGAAAGAGAATATTCTAAAGGTGATATAGTGGATAATCCTATAGACGCTTTAGCAGGCGTTTTACCCAAAATACATATTCTTAAACCGGCAATTTGGAATTCCGAGGAAAATACCGACACACGGCCTGCACCTGAGCTTGCTCCTCGACCTGAAACGAGATCTACACCTGAGTCTACCCCTAGACCTGAATCGCAATCTCAGCTAAACCTAGACCAGAGTCTACCCCTAGACCTGAATCGCGATCTACACCTAAGACCGCCCCTAGCCCTGGATCAACCGGCCCCGCCCCCCCCCCGTCAGCCTACACCTAGACCTGAGCCTACACCTAGACCTGAGCCTACACCTAGACCTGAGCCTACGCCTAGACCTGAGCCTACAGACAGGTCAGAACCAGTGGCCATAGCTAGACCTGTCCCGCCATCTACACCTAGACCGTCATCATCCGAAACCCCTAAAACGATAACCTTGAGCGAGCTTTTCCATGAAAATAATGTAGTTATACCCGAAACTGATTCTGATGAATTGGCTAGCCCAGCTAGCCCTGATGTAAATGATGCTCAGGTATTCTACCCACCAGGTATAAAAATAGGTGACCTTGAAATTGCTGTTATTGTGACTCTAGCACCTGTCAGCTGGGTAAAAAATGGAGGAGCCTAAAGCTTTTGTTGATGCTGATTTAAGGCTGCAGTTGCCTAATCATTTTTCAATTGTCGGCGCAAGTCAGTTGGGTAAAAGCACCTTGGCTTTCAACCTGATATCAAACCCTAATATTTTTAACCCCAAGCCATCAAGAATAATATTCTGGTATGATCAATATCAGGAATTATATTCAACACTTAAACATAAATTAGATGAAAATAATGTTGAATTATTATTATTTAAAGGTTTTAACAAGGATTTTTCATTAGATCAATATGAAAAACAGCCAAGCCAAACCATATTATTGATTGATGATTTTTCGGAAGAAACAAGTTCTAGTCCTACAATAGCTAGACTGGCAACCAATGGGCATCATAAAAATCTGTCTTTAATGTTAATATTCCACCAACTCTACTCCAAACATGCAGAATCAAGAACTATTGCTCAAAATATAAGATATAATTTTTTCCTACCTTCACTGAGGCTTGAGTCCCAAGTCAGAACTTTGGGGTCGCAATTGGGGCTAAAAAAGGAGTTGGTGTCTGCTTTCAATCACTGTATAAATTTTGCCACTGACAGCGATAGGTATCTGTTGCTGGATTTGGGGCCCCATGTTAATAAACTGCTACGGCTAAGATCGCATGTGCATAAGTTAGATTATCAGTTTTGCTATAGTTAGGCTGCTTATGACATTGTCGTTCTAAGAGCTGAAATATAGAAGACTTTGAAAACTGAAATCATTCATGGTATAATGCAAGTAAATGGCCTATTCTGCCCAGCCAGCCTTGCTACCTGCTGACTTTGGTTACTCTAGTGAAAACCCCCCTGGTACAAGTGCTTCCGCAGTCAAGAGTAAAGGGGATACAGGTGGTAAGGGTAAAAAAAAGTCAAGTAAAAAGTCTGGTAAAAAGTCTGGTAAAAGCCGTAAAACTATTGTGAAAAAAACTAAGAAATCTCGTAAAACTATTGTGAAAAAAACTAAGAAAACTAGTAAAAAGTCTAAAAAAGTAAAAAATAGTAAAAATTCTAAAAAAAGTCATAAACTACCATGGAAGTAAACCGTCTAAATTATAATAAATCATCTATTTTAGATGCTGAGCCTACAATAGGCCATGTATTTAAGCGGACAATTACTGTGAAAGATGCTGATGTCTTGGCATTTTTGATTCCTCCTGACCCCACAAAATTTAGCGATTTAAATTCCATAATTCTAAAAATTGAATTAAAAATAGTGAAATCCGATGGTACAAATCTCGCTTCTACCAACAATGTCTTTCTTGATTTTAACGGGATGTCAAGCCTGTTTTCAAGTTGCTGTGTAAGATTTGACTCACAAGTTGTAAGCAATATGACAGACTACCCTTTTACATCAGTTTTATGCAAATGGTTTGGTTCAAATGATGATAACCGGGTAATGTGGAGTAATCTGGATGGTTCAAAGGAGTCCAAATTAAATAGATCTAATTTACTGGGCGGTGCATCTATTAAAGCAACTTTAGATGCCGAAGGTGATAATTTGACAATAGTAAGACTGTTGTACTATATGGTCGCATCTATAGCGACATATTGCTTAGCGCTCGCCAATATCTACCCCCTGATGTGGAAATTGGGCTAGAACTCAGATGTGCTCCAGACAGCTTTAGCCTGTGTACACAGGGTGAAAATAAAAAATATAGAGTTTCAATGGAATATGCCTCGCTTTACATTAACAGACTGGATATTCACCCAACTGTACTGTCCAAACCGTTAAATTCGTTAAAACATAATGCCTCAATATTTTTCAACAAATTGGATGCAAAAATTCAAACTATGCCTGCTGGTACAACAGTCTGGAAATGGCTAGATGTGCTTAATGCAGGAAAGCTACCAAACCGTATATATATAGGGTTTGTGAAACAGACATCTCTATATGGGAATTATAATGCATACTCAACTTTTTTTGAGCACATGAATTTACGTGAATTTAACATGAAACTAAACGGGCGTGATATATAAACAGACCCGATAACCGCCAAATATGTTGAAGTTGCCGCTAATAAGGATATAGACGTGAAAGTGTCAGACGCTAAAATGCCTTATTTAGCGGCAATGGAAATATTTGGTAATGTAAAAGATACTTTAGCCCAAACTAGGCTGACGATAAATCAATATATGCAAGGTCGAACTATATTGGCGGTAGAATTGGGTAAGTGTGGTGAAAAAATGGGTGTGCAAGGGATTTTGGATTTAGAGGTAAAACCCGTCTATTTTATATATATATACCTGTATATATACATGTTTTTTGCAGTTTTTGTTCAATCCGGCAACGGCAGAAGGAGCCTGTATCATGTTCTTTACCGAGAAAACTGAATCCATTACTATCAGTGATTAGAGTGCTGTGTAATTATCCCCGGGGTGTGTTTTGTTTGTTTTTTTTGGTTTTTTTTTTGTTGTGTGTGTGTGGGTGGGGGGGGTGGCGGATGGCTTGGGGTGTGGGAAATACCCATCGTAGGTTCGATTCCTGCCCACTGCAGACATTTTTTGTAGCTTATTTTGTGTAATAAATCTTAACTGGTGATGGCCGAGTGGTTAAGGCGCACGTCTCAAGAACGCGTGGGGCAACCCGCGTAGGTTCGATTCCTGCTCACCATAAACTTTTTACATTTTTTGGTATATACTTTATCAGACCCAAGTGGTGTAGTGGATAGCACATTGACCTTCTAAGTCAATAGCCAGTGGTTCGAATCAGCTCTTAGGTGAAATTTTTGGTGTTTGTAAATGTACCCCAGGTGGTGTAGTGGTAGCACGTTGAGTTTGATACTCAAATGTTGGCGGTTTGATCCCGCTCTTGGGGTTTTTTTTTATTTTTTGCAGAAAAGACTGCTCTTTTTCTGTACCCACACTTTGGGATATTTTCCCGAAAAATTCTTTGAATTTTCCGACAAAATATCCCAAAGTGCGGGTGAAAAAGAGTGGAGCTCGGGTTCTAGGTTTTTCCCAATGAAAAAACCTAGAACCCGTAATATTGGCGCGTGAAACTCTTTCCACCACCAATATGGATAGGATCCTTGGAAAATTCGTTTCACTCATTTTCCTGCAGATCCTATCCATATTGGTGGATGGAAAGAGCTGGAGCCTACGAAAAGGTTTCCGATATGTGAAAACATTTTCTATATGTGTGTGAAAATGTTTTAATCAATACTTATTTTACTCATATTGAGTAAAATAAGTATTGATTAAAGCATTTTCAAATGGTTGGTGCTTTAAATTTTGGAAATGAATGCACCCCCTGGGGGTGTATCTTCGCGATACTACACCCCCAGGGAGAGCATACATAAAGCTCATACTGATTTAATAAATATAGTTCATATAAAGTGCTTTAAATCAAAGCTCGTGCTGCTTTAATCACCCCTTGAAATATGCTACTTCTTGAACCCTGTACTGGGGTCAAAATCATAGACGTTGAGTTAAATCAAAAATACTGCCTTCTGAGAGCTGTAATCCCCTTGAAATATGCTACTTCTTGGACCGTGGCGGGGGGGAAAAAAACATAGAGATTGAGTTAAATCAAAAATACTGCCTTCTGGGGGCTTCAACCCCCTTGCACACCACTCTTCTTGGACCCTGTAGCGAGGGTCAAAATCATAGACAAAAAGAAGAAACACGGGAAACGGACGGAAGCCCCCGGGCGCTTGAGTTAAATCAAAAATACTGCCTTCTGATAGGACCCCTTGAAATATGCTACTTCTTGAACCTTGTAGCGGGTCAAAATCATAGACATTGAGTTAAATCAAAAATACTGCCTTCTGAGAGCTGTAATCTCTCTTGAAATATGCTACTTCTTGGACCCTGTAGCGGGGGTCATATGTTGTGACAGGAGCTTGGCTGTGAATTCTGCAGCAGGGGGATTGGGGTGTTGCTGGTGGTTGAGTTTTTGGTTCTGGGGTGGTTTGGGCTTGAAGTGGATGGAGGGTAGAAGGGGTTTGGGAGTGGGGAGAGGCAGTGGGTGCAGGGGCTGCTGCAGAGGCCTTACTGCTCGACGAGGAGGGCGCGGGGAGCAGTGGTGCCCTGCCACTCAACGAGGAAGACTTGGAGCAGTTTGGGTTTTGCAGTGGAGGAGGGGGAAGGAGTGGGTTGAATGGGGGCTTGGGACAAATTTGCAATTACGAGGGGGTGTGGGATGGGTGATGAGTGGGAGTGGGTGCAGAAGAGAAGGGAGTTTAGCTGGCCGGTGGATTGGGTGGCAGAGTCCAGTTGCTGTAGGAGCAGCATGCCCTAACGAGGGCCGTTGGGATGACAAAGAATGGCTTTTCCCCTTGCCAGAGGGTACTAAGCGGGGGCTGATGACAGCGGGGACCAGGCTACGTCTTCCTTCTTGGCGGCTGGAGCTGGCACGGCTGACAGAGCTGGGTGTGGTGAAGGGACGGACGCCGGTGCTGCCGGAGGTGCTCGATTGGGCCTGTCGCAGCTGCATTTTCATGGCTCAGAGGTGATGTCCAGCAGATTTTTAGCTATCGAACACACTGAGCTATCGAGCACACTGAGAGCTATCGAGCACACTGAGAGCTATCGAGCACACTGAAGCTATTGAGCACACTCAGCTATTGAGCACACTCAGCTATTGAGCACACTGAGCCAGTGTTGCACCAGGAAATGATTTCCTGTAAGCGTTATTTTGCCTGTTAGATGTTAACGTATTGCTTTTTCTGTTTTATTTGATTTTCATAATGTTATATATATGTGTGTGTGTGGCATGCCTGTACTCCGCGGTTTTTCAACGAAATTGGCTGATTTTTTGCATGAAGGTCCGCCTAGGCGGTGCCTCGGGACCATTTTTGGTGCTTGGCGTAATTTTTTGAATTTCGCCCAAAACTCAATTTTTTGATGTTTCAAAATACGAAAAATCCTAAATCAGTGGTATTTCAATGGAATTAGCTGATTTTTGGCAGATACATCCGTCTAAGTAACATTTCGAAGCTGGCAAAAGGAATTTTTGAAATATTTATTATTTCTTGATTTATAGTCAAAAAACCAAAATCTTGATGTTTCAAAAATTTGAACATGCATAAGTCTTTGGTTTTTCAATGAAATTAGCTGATTTTTGGTATTTACGTCTGGGATAGTAATATCTTGAAGCTGGCGAGAGAAATATTTGAAATATTTATTATTACTCGATTTATAGTCAAAAACCGAAAATCTTGATGTTTCAAAAATTTGAACATGTATAATTCATGGTTTTTCATTGAGATCGGCTGAATTTTGCCATGAATTTTCATCTAGTTTTTGTCTTGAGGTGAGGCCGCGCATCTTGGCAACAGCCGAGAACACCTTGTTGACATTAAGCGATTTTGTGTTTCCTGGTGCAACACTGCACTGAGCTATTGAGCACACTGAGATATCGAGCACACTCAGCTATTGAGCACACTTGCTATCGAGCACAATGAGCTATCGAGCACACTGAGCTATTGAACACACTAAGCTATCGCGCACACTGAGGCACACTGACTCGAGGCAATTGCAAATTTTGGAGAAAAGAGAATAACATTTGGCCTGCCAATGGTATTATATATATAAGCCACCTTATAAGGCTGCGCTTATAAGCTTCGCGCGGCCACCTTTCAGGACCACTGAAGAGCAATATAAGAAAAGGAAAATTCCACTTATCAGAAAGCCAAATTCAAAAGAATCAATGACTATAATCATTGCTTACAGTAAATGTGATCACTGGCATTTAACATCTGAATATCCCTAGTAATGAATACCTTGCAATATCAGTTCACTGAGTAGGGCCAAATTCGCAAAAATTGGCCTCACTCAATGACATTTTTTGCTAAAATAGTTTAAGTAAAATGAAAAAGTAAATAGATGGTCTTAAAAAGAATTGTTCAATCTTGAATTTAAAAAAAAATTGCCAAGAAATGTTGAACTTTGAATGAGCTAAAGCAAAGTAAAGTTTAAAAAGACCCAAAAATTGCAAAAATCAACATGTTTTCACTCATAATTCATTATTAAGGAAAAACCGCGAGGATGAGAAATTATATTTTGTGAAACTTGCTGAGATCTATCCCAAATGCTATCATACGCCTGGATACACTTGGAAACCATTCCGCCCAAGTCATGTCATCACCCATATTCAGCAGGAATGTAGCGAGATTCTCTTTAGTCATATTGGCGCACCGAGCAGGGAAAAGGGAGGTGACAGGAAGCGGGTTTAGACAAGACTGAATCGCTCTCCCTTTCGCTGGCACCATCAGCTCAAGGTCAATGAAACCGGCTTGGGAAACATCACAGTGCTCCCATGGGCGACGAGGAAGGGGAACACACCAACAGCTTGAGCGGGCAGAGGAATGGGGCCTTGGATCTAAACTACAAGCATACTGCTAAAGAGGGGAAGGTAATCATCAGGGCCAGCGGAGCATTGGCATTGGAGCCGGCGTAGTTGAGCAAGAGCAGGCAAGTGTTGACCAAGAACCTCACAGAGATTGTGACAGTTGTATGGAGCTGGGATCACTGGGTAGTAGACGGATAGAGCTCATCGATGGTGTTTGATCAAGTTGTGCCTGCGATCCAGCCAGGCTTTGAGAGGCTGCCCGATTGAGCTCCCTTGAAAGGCCTTGCGCACAGTGAATACTCGGGCTCCAGCTCCACGAGTTTGCATGGCCAAAGGCGATAGTCGGTCCTTGGGGGTCCATCCAGACGAGGTCCATCACTGAGGAATGGCAGGACAATGGGTCCTGGGGTCTCCAGAGTCATCGTCCCATGGGTTGGTAGCCACTGGGGAAGGTAGTTGGAGAGTTCCAATCCCCGGAGATGTTCCTTCCATTCCCTGGCCTTCCTCTGGGTACTTGCTCCACATGAGGTGTATTGAGAAGCCCAGAAGAGAAAGATGCTGGCCGCAATGACTGCCAAGATGGCAAGAATAATCCCGACAACAGTGATGACTGGTTTGACAATGGAAGAGCTGAGGTTGTTGATGCCTGACCAGGAGGTCCTTGCCAGTCCTTGCGCTCCCTCAGACAGAGTCCTGACTATATCTCCCATTGCATGGCCATAGGCTTCGATTCCTTGAGCTATGCCACTAGGATCGAGGGAGAAGTGACTCGTGTAGTTTGTCAGTCCATTGAGTTTCCTCTCAGGGACCAGCAGACTTGATGGGGGCATCAGTTGCAAGTTGAAAAGGACTTGCGTGTTGTGTTGGGCTGTAGATGGTGGATGGCAGGTGCCTGAAGGAGCATAGCAAATGAGCCATGTGTGAAGTTCTTGAAGACAACTGCGGTCTCAGTGGCTGAAGCTGGATCCACGAACTGGAAGCGGTGGACATGATGTCAGTCCACTGTGATGAGTCAAGTCCATTCCCACTCTGTTGGGAAGGAATAGTAGCTCTCCCGTCTCTAGACAGACTGGTAGGAAAAGGTAGCACTTCTCTTCTCCCAGAAGTTGGTGGTTTGGGTAGACCACGTCCACCTTCACTTCTAGGCACTGTGAGATGTAGATGGCAGATCCCCGCACTTCAGCAGAGATATCCATATGACCAGTGAGGGCTCAAATGCCATTGGTAGGACTCATCTGGACCATCTTCTTTAGTACTTGATATTGGTGTTCTTCCAACATGCACATCTGATGCTCATCACTCAGCTCCACCCATTCCATCATGTCCACTAGCTCATCCACAATGTAGTGTAGCTTTGCTTCCACTGGATTGTGGTGTTGGACCCAGTTCTCGATGCGGAGCAGCACTTCGTGAACAGCTTCCTTCCTGGAATCCTTGTCAAAATCCCAGTGAGGGCTTGTGGTAGTGGATGGAAGCGCGTAATGGGTTCCTGCCCTTGGATGAGTGGCAGTGAGTAGCTCTCTCTCCACTCTCTTCCTCATCTCTTCTGTAGTTTCCATCTTTCCCTCCCTTCCACATAGCGATGAGTGGTGACTGGTTGTAGGATCATCTCCAATGGCCATTTCTCCATCTTCAAAATGGATGAGTCCCTTCACTTCCTTGGCACCCTCAAACAGTTCATCAGTCAGTTGTTCCCACTCTTCCCACCTTTTCCACTTCTCTTTCTCTTCCGCTGTTGGGGGGGCCCTCTACCTCATCCTTCATCTTGTGGACGAAGTGATCCATGGGTCTTCAGCAGGGTCATCCTTCTTGGTGTTGTTGATGCATAGGGCTCCTCCTTCATGCAAGAGTAGAGTTCCCATGGGGAGATAGTTCATCGACTCTTTGGTATATGGAAAGTTGTCCTCTGGCAGATAAGTAGAGAAGGTGGTGGACAGTTGTGGAATGTGCACCAAAGACCCCATCACGTCGCCCACAAAGCTGCCGAAGTAGCAAAAGGGGCTGTATGTGAGGACTGGTGTGACATTCCAAACGATGGTGTACTGGGGCTGGACACAGCTCTCCTTCTCTATCCAGCATCCTTTGAGCAAGCTGAGTTCCAAGGTGAGAGCCTGGTGTTCCGTGTACACTCTCCCCTCAAGGAGGTAGAGGTTGACTGTCTTGTAGACATAGGTAGTGAAGCAGCAGTGCCACTCATAATGCAGGGATTGATTAGTGGACCAGAAGACTTGTCCATCTGCACCAGCTTCAATCCCCTGAACTTATGATTCTCCCAAGCTTTGCTGCACTCGTCTGCTGGTACATTCAACTTCTCGATGGGATTGGACAGACCCCAGTTGAGAAAGGAAGTGAGGCCATCCCATCTCGTAGTGGTGGTGGTGATTTCCAGAATTCACTATGATGCAGGCACTCTTGGTCCTTCCGTGGCTGGAAGCCACAGATCCACATCGCGGTAGGAATGCTCTGCTTGCTTCCCGTAGATGGAGCAGTCTCTTGTTTGCTCCGGGAGAAGGAATGGTCAACCTCCTCTGCTGTGTCGGTGGCAGAGCTGGAACTTTATGTTCTTCAGTGGCGGCTCCAACTGACCCTTCCAGTGTTTTGTTCCATGGAGAAGTGTGTGTCTGATTCTCTGGGCTGAGAGGGAGGGAGCAGTATCAGGGTTGGCAGCCGCTCCAGGGATAGGACAAGCCATGATGGGAGTGAACAGGCATAGCGCTAATAGCATCATGGCCATTGAAGTTCCCCTTCCCCATCCGTGTCCTTGGTTGACTCCTGGTGGTCATTCTGGAGGTGAGAGGTGGGAGCGGGTCCCCTTCACTTCCCTTTCCTTCTCCGCTACCCTTTGTTTGGCTCTGGCCTTGTTCCTCCATTTCTTCATGTGTCATCACTCCTGTTCTTGTTCTTCCACTGTCATCGGGACTTCCTTGAACTCATACCAGCAATGGGTAGGCATGAACGAGTGCTCCGTCATTCTGAATGTACTGACTCCATCAGGAAACCATCTTTGTCTCCATCTCTTGACTTCCTACTTCAGGAGTGTGGGATGAAGGGCCTGCTTTGTCACGAGTCTGGAACATTTGTCGACAAACTTGACTGTGAAGGGAAGGGTGATGGGACTCAAGAACTTTACAATGCAGACGATGTCCCTCTTGGCAATTGGCGCTAAACCCTCATGCCCCAGGAAGCAGTAGGTCAACCAATCCAGCTTGAGGTGCCAGAGCTTTGGTGGGGGCAGTCCAGGCAGTGTCCTTTCCTCTGGCGGAAGTTCTTCTCACTCCCAAGCTACGCAGAAGGTGCTCCATGCTGATTGGTCTAACAGCAGGTGAGTGACCATCTCCAATTGCAAAAGGACGAAGGTTCCCAAGAAGTTCCGGAAGGAGAGGTGTGTGAGGGTCGGGAACCTCTTCAATCGTGCCACTAAAGGTTCCTTCCCTTTGACCTTTAGCTCTCCGGTGTAGTGGAGCTTGGTGATGGTCTCTGGCAGGTCCTCCAATCTCTTGGTAGTCGCTGCAGCGAGGTTGGGCACTAGTCTTGTGAGTCCCTCAAAATCTCCATCCAACCATAGTTTCTTCAACTCCCGCAGGATTCTTGTTCCCATTGGTAGTTTCTTTGTGTCATTGCTAGAGGGGCCCAAGGGTCATGAGTGTTCAGGCATAAGCTCTCCAGCTGGCTTGGTAGGTTGTCCCAAACTTTGCTAGATCGACTCTCCCCATCCCAAGTCACACGCTCGATGTGGACTCTGGGAAGGCACAGCATACGCAAGTTTGGTGTCAGTCTTTGCAGAGGAGGCATCCTGATCACTGAGAAGCCCCCAAAGCTGAGAGTTTGGAGTTGAGGCAATGGCTTGGTCCAGGGTGTTTCCAGCCAAAACCTTCCATCCTCAGAAGCTCCTAAGTGGAGGTGTCTAGTTGTTGGAGTTGACTCAGGGCGGCCCAGCTCTCGGCAGAGAAGCTCCACAGCCCATATAATTGTAGTGTCTTCAGGCCCATGACCAGTCAAGTGATTTCTTGCACAGGTGGTACAAATCCGATTGTCAAGCTCTTGATCGCCTGTTTCTCCTGTCTTCCCACGGAACCTTCCCACACCAGTACCATTGTGACTCGATCAGGCAGTGCGTCCTATATGTCAGCAGTCATACATCGCAGCTGGACTGAGTGCAGTCATTTACTGTGTTGGCAGCAGTGAAGAATGGTTTTCAGGTAGGTTCCATTTGGGTCAGTTCAGATGGCTTCAGCCAAATGAAAACCCTTGAACACTCTGAGTTGTCGAGTTTGGGCATCAGAGATGAGGAAGTCAGGTTTGATGGGCATGTTGAATTGAGCGATGGGAAGGATGGACCCTGGACATGCCTCATCATCATCGTCGACGGATCTTGTTCTTCCATCAACAGGGCAGGTAGTACACAGGTTCCCGATCGCTGAGTACTTCTACCATGTCCATCAATCAACATGGCCTCCGCAAGGCATTGCAGGCCAGGAGTTTTTGAAGATGTGGTTCCAGCATGGTGATCATCCGTTCCTCTTGCCTCTCTCCTTCCGTCAGCATCTCCTCCACATCACCACCCAGGCTGGACCTGGTGTCGATGTTGATGACTTCCATCCCCTTGTTCAAGTCGGCCTCCCCTTCCTCTTCCTCTTGCTTCCATCCTTTGGCCCCTAACATCAGACCTTAACGTTTCCTTGCACCGGGGGTCTGGGTTCTGGATGGGGGAAGGACTTGGACAGTTGGCAGAATGGTGAGGGATGAAAAGAGTGGAGCCGCTCTCTTGTTCCCTTGGTTTGGCAGGGGCGTGATCCACACGGGCTCCTGTCCTCCACTTTTCGATAGTTTCTCCCTCCCCTCGACCAGTCCCTTCCAGATGAAGCAGTGAAGAGGTTCTTGGACAGGGTAGTCCATTGGGTAGCCAATCCTTCTCAGGTCTGTCTCCAGGGTTCGAATCCGGTCCCGCGATCCGTGGTGCCATGCCAGCGGATCAGTAGAGCTCTTGAGTACCTCCTGTAGTTGCAGATGAGTGAGGGGAAGGTCGGTGGGCTTCCCCAAGACACGGTTGGGTCGTTGTTGCCCCCTCAACTCCCCCTCCTTGCTCCCACTTCATGGTCTTCCAACTCCATTTATCAAGATGACTGATTCTGGCTGGGCACCTTGTCTGGCTTGGAATGGTGGTTTCGTGTTTCCTACAAGGAAGTGTCCCAAGGGGCTGGGGAAGATAGCGAGTACTGGTCGGATTTGAGTGCTGCAGGGCACAGCATTGGCAAGGACAAAGGCATTCACGTCTTGCCCAAAGAGAATGTCCACTTCCATCAGGCCTTCCTCATGGCATGGTGACATGTTCAGCAGCTCCGGATGCTTGTCCCAGATTTGATCCCACTCCTCCTTCGCAAAGGGAGCTTTGAGGGTGAGTGGGGGGCAGACCTCTCCTTTTGGGGTCCAATCATCCAGACTGAATTCAAAGCTGCTGGGTGTGCAGATGTTCAGGTACATCTTCTTCATCCACATCTGATGCTGCTCCTTGTGTCCGAAGACTCCAGTGTTGATTTCCTGTTCATCCAGTGTCATTAGTCCTAGTAGCTCTACCATGCAGTTGGACACAGCCATCATCTGCGAGCCGGAGTCCAGGATGCATGTGACATCCACTGCCACTTCCCAGTTCTCAGAGTGCAGTTGGGCTGGAAAGGTAAGCAAGATGGGTTCGGGGTTGGGGTGTCCTACTCCTGATGCCATCATGCTGGATGTCTTCCTTTCTTTGCTCCTTTTCCTGGTCAATCCTACTCTGCGGGCACTTCCTTCTCTGGACCTCAGGCAGGGAAGTGGTGTAGCTGGTCATTGCCAAAGAGGGGGAGAGGCCAAGCAGCTGTTCCTCTTCTCATCTCCTTTGCTATTCTGTCTGGACTGGTCGTTTGTTTGGCTTGTGCTTCTACTGTTGTCTCTTGACCTCCTTGTCTCAGGTCTGCGATTGGGAGATGAGTTCCCTGTTCATGAGGCACAGCGAGATGATGGCGAGTGACTCAGGCACCCTCTGATGTTCCCAGGTGCTTGTTCTCCACTGCGGTCATGGGTGGGCATATATTGACTTGGGCTGTGTGATTGCCTGTTGTGAGGGCTCCTACTGGTGTTCCGTCGGGTACTGTTTTCCTGCCGGCAGCAGGAAAGGGAACATTCTTGATGTTTATCTGGGAATGCATCATAGCAGATGGCTGAATGATGGTGTGGTTGGCAGCAGAACTGACAGTTGTATTGTGATCTGCAGCTGCTCGCATTGTGACCTTCTGTGAGACACTTGTAGCAGCATTGGAACTTGGTGGCTTGGTCCTTCCTTTGCTTGGTGGTGGTGAAGCAATGGCAGTTGATGGGCTTGTGGTCACTGGAACAGAAGACACATGCCTGATCTCGGTAGGGTGATGGTGTTGGTGCAGTGAGTGTAGCCATTTCCTTTTCTATGCTGGCAGACAGGACGTTGGAATGGGACTTGGTGGAGCATGGGTGTTCTCGTGAGGTGGGTCGGCTTTCAACTTGTCCTGCCCACATTACTTTCTTAGACTGTAGTAGGCAGGCTTCTTCCTCCAGAAGGGGGATGAGGTGGTTGATGCTGATGTCATGTAGATTGATGGAGTGGAGCTTGTGAATGCAGCAGTTATATATGCTGGAGGGCAGCTTGCCCATCACTGTCTGCATCAGGTGAAGTAGCTTCTCCTCCAGTAGTTGACACTGGATGCGGAGGAAGTAGAAGCTGGACCAGAGTTGGTCGAGGAAGCTGTCCAGGTTTTGGTCCAACACTGAAGGCAGTTGCTCAATGTCCTTCTTGGCTCATTGGATGAGGAGAGTGGGGTTCTCATAATCTTGACTCAGCAAGGTGAGGATGACATTGAAGTTGCCTGGGTCTGCTAGGTACCTCTGCACCTTCTTGAGTGGCTCTCCTTCCAAACACTGTCCCAGAATCTGAATTTGCTGGTGGGGGTTGTTGGTCAGCAGGTGGATGAGATTGAGAAAGGAGGACTTCCAGGTGGGGAAGTTGAGAGGGTCCCACTTGAATCGAGGATACTCCATCAGTGGAAGCATCTGTCTCAGTTGTTCTCGCTCTCGTTGTAGGAGTAGGTTGTGGAGGACTTGCTGACAGTATTGCAGTGATGCCATTTTCACTCCTTGCATCGCAGGGTTCACCCCCCAGTTGCTGGCCTGAGCTTGCATGGGTTGCCAGGGAGGTTGCTGGTGAGTGTAGTATTGCTGTGGTTGTGGTGGCGCTGGAGGGGGCTGTGGGGGGAGCTGGTAGGCCACCCTGATCTCTTCCTGAGGCCGCTGTGGTGCTCCATCTCACAGTACAAGTTGTGGCAGGATATAGTGGTGGGGAGGCGGTCCGGCGAACCCACTGGTTCCTCCTTCTCCAGGTTGTCCTCCATGTGGAGCTTGCCTCTGTGGTGGGTGTGCCAGCTGTACCAGGAGTTGTTGGGCCATCCCTGTCCCCAGCCCGGGGTAGTATTGGATTCCATGTCCCATTCCAGGACCCACTTCCAATGTTGATGGCTGGGGTGGTGAAGCTTTCGGAGGTTGGGGGGGGGGGAGTGGGTGCGCCAGTCCCTGTGGCGGGGGAGGTGGGTCTGTTTTTGGAAGAGGATGTAGCTGCTCTTTCCCTCGTACATCCTCTGCTGGGGGTCCTGGGGGGGGCTGGAGGAAGGAATGATGGAGGGGGAGGATGGGTTGTCTGTACCCAAGTGGCTACTGGAACCATGGGATCACCATCGAAATGATAGTGATACGCCTGTCCTCTGGGAGGTTGGTCTCGAAGAGGTGATTCCTCTGGTGCTGGTTGGTAGACATTTGGCTCTACCATTCCTCTTTCTCTCCCTGGTGTCTGATTTGGTTGGTCTGAGATGTTCCGTTGCTCTGGGCATTCTGGACCTATTAGCACATGGAGGCATCTTCCAAATTCCATAGTTTGCTGCTGCTGACATCCTCCCGGTGGAGCGGATTGTGGGTGCAAGGGTGGATTTCTCGTCATTGTTTTTGCAGGCACTGTTGGTGGCCGTGGTAATTTGTGTGTTCCGCTGCAGGAGTGTTTTGCTGTTCCCAATTGCCTCGAATGAATTTGAGGATGAGTGGGGTTCTGTGTGGTGTCAGATGGGGTGGTGTCCTGCCTTCAGTGGGCTTCCAGAGCCTCTGCGTATTTTGGGTTAAGGAAGACCAGGCAGTTTGGAGTGGCAATTTCGACCATGTTGGACAGGTGAAGGTGAAGTGATTTGGCCTGGGTCATGCGTGGGTCTCTTGTAGGGTACTGCACTCTTGTCCCTGGGCAAACCACAATGGGGGGCATGGTCATGGCACCTTGGTGGATGGAGGAGTGGTGGTGATGGGATTGTGCTGTGTGTGTGCAGTCATCGATGGGTCTGGGTGCATCTAGGTCCAGCATGGCCACTGCTGTTGGTTTGATGTGAGTCGTGGCTACCTTGTCAGCTAGATTAATGGTGTCTTGCTGGCAATGTAGGAGTGGGAGCCACAGCTTTTTGAAGCCTGGGCAATGGTGGTCATCAAGCGCCAGGAGGTCCAGATGTGCTTGGGTGTGGGCTATGCTCTCTGAGAGCCAGGTCACTTCGCGATATAGGCAGATATGTGGCGCTGCGTCGTTTGCCGCTGGTTCCATCTCTCTCCTATAGTCTGGCAATGATGGCATTTGACCAGGATCTTGGTGGCACTGGGCAGTCTCTACGGCCTGGCCACGTGGAATTGGTCCAATAAAGCAAGTGTTGCATCAGAATGTCTCTGCAGAGTCATCCCAGTGTCGGTTAATGGGGATGAAGGGCAGGGGTGTTTGGTCATTGTGGAGTTTGAGAAAATTGCACATCTCACGGTAAAGGGCATCACAGATGGCAGAAGTGGGGATTTTATGCTCGTCTCCCTTCTCTGCGAGTAGCGCCACTACGTTCTTGGGGTGGAATACTCCCTGGTAGAACAGTTGCTCCATGACATTGGGCAGGGTAGGGTTGTCCACCAAGTAGCACCCTGGGCAGTTGTAAGTGGCTGTGCTGGCATTGAGGAGTCTTTGGCAGATAATCAGCACCAGGTCGGCTCCTTCCTGTCCCAGGACTTGTTCCAAGTTGCCGCGGGAGCAGCCGAGACAGTAATGTTGCTGGCACTTGGCACAGTCAAGCTGGTTGGAATGTTCAAAGATGTTCTGGCAGTCGGAACAGCAGAAGGCGAGATGAGTGGCCATGACAATGATTTGTTGATGTTTGTTTTCTCAGAAGAATAGGCTTGGTGACGTAATCAGCTGTCAACTCTTTGGCTACAATAGATTCTTTAGCCTTAGCTTGTTAGACAAGAGGTGAGCGCCACGCAGATAAGTCCGATTGGAGAGAAGAAGAGGTGGGGCTGTGGTGTGCTAAGTGGCATCAATTGTTGCGCAGACTCAAGACTCTCATTGAGTGGGATCTTTCTGGAAGTTCATGGTGCGATTGTGTGATGCTCTCTAGGCGTTTTCCTTGTTTTCTATCCTTCCCATGTAGTACGTTGTCTAGCAATGCAAAAAGGGGTAAGAGGGCAGTATTGTTGATGGGTAGAAACATCAGATTCGCAATAGGCATGACAAGAAGCTATCATAGTCACTCGGAGTGGTTCCCTGAGTTCCCCTGAGTTCGCCTGCTGGCTCGTGGCACTCTAGGTGCAGCGTCTCTAGTCATGTGCTTTGTGCCACCATGTGTCGCTCCTCCACGTAAGCAAGCAAATGAGGACGATGCTCCTCGAGGCTCTTGACATCATGGTTGATCTGGCTGCCCTGAGATTTCCAGCAGTCCGTCCACCTCTGGTAGCCCATTAACGATGGCTGCCAGAGACTGGACCTGTCTGTAGGTGTCTTGTAATGCAGGGCTCATCTGGCGTAGTCTTCAGAGGCTTTTGAGGGCAGTGTGGAGCTTGTTGGCCTGTTTTTGGCTGAGTCTGTATCCGTTGCCTTGAGCCAGGATGGCCTTCTCCTTCTCAGCCTCCGTGTTTGCCAACTGCCTCTGGAGCTCCTTGCAGGCCTTTTCCAGCATCTCCACTCTTGCCTGTAGCTCCTTTTCCACCTTTGTTGGTGTAGGGGGGTTGGTGTCGCAGTTTGGCGACCATTGGCGGTTGCTGGGGGATCGTTGTTCGCATGGAGGAGACCTTTGGCACCCTTCTGCCTGGTCTTCGCTTTCATTTTCCTCCTCGTCTACTTCCTCTCCTCTCGGTAGCAGTGGAATCTTGACGGGCATCTTTCCTGGAGAGAATTATGGCCAGGGCTGATGTAGAGGGCTGGAGGTCATCAACGATGGCTTCTAGAGCATGTACTGCGATGGTGGGGGAGTGGGGAGTCGCGATGGGGCTAGAGCTGAGGCTCAGAGCTAGGCTCAGTGGGAGTGTGAGGTGAGGTGGGTTGGCGGAGGGAGTGACTGAGGCTGGAGGAGTAGCTGGCCGGGTACCTCCGATCCTCCCCCCACATCGGGGGTGGGGCCATCATGGAGGGGTGGTGGTGATAATGTGGAGAGGCAGGGGAAGGAATCCCAAGCCTCTATGTGTGGAGGCCAAAGCTGGTTAGGAGGCCTGTTTCTCTGGAGCACTGGGGCAGACTTTGGCTTCATTCATCACCATTAGGCATTTAAAGAAGCTCCCTTTGTGCGATCTGCCCATGTGGGTGGAAGAAGGGTGTGTAAAGCTGATGAATAGGGCAATTAGGCAGGGAAGAGGGGGATCGTTAAACAATCCTGGTGCTGAGGCAGTGGGGTGATTAGAGCTGACAAATGGCGCCAGAGTTTGTGGAGGCTGCTTTTTCTCCACTTCTCTTTCTCTCTTTTTTGTCGTCCACCAAGTAGCACCCTGGGCAGTTGTAAGTGGCTGTGCTGGCATTGAGGAGTCTTTGGCAGATCGTCAGTGCCAGGTCAGCTCCTTCCTGTCCCAGGACTTGTTCCAAGTTGCCGCGGGAGCAGCCAAGACAGTAATGTCACTGGTACTTTTTGCAGTCGAGCTGGTTGGAATGTTCGAAGATGTTCTGGCAGTTGGAACAGCGGAAGACAAGATGAGTGGCCATGATGACAGTTGGTTGATGTTTGTTTTCTAGGAAGAATAGGCTCAGTGACGTCATCAGCTGTCAACTCTTTGGCTACAATAGATTCTTTAGCCTTAGCTAGTTAGACAAGAGGTGAGTGCTGCAGGGATAAGTCTGATTGGAGAGAGGAAGAGGTGGGGCTGTGGTGTGCTAAGTGGCGTCAATTGTTTGCAGACTCAAGACTCTCGTCAAGTGGAATTTTTCTGGAAGTTCATGGTGTGATCGTGTGATGCTCTCTAGGCGTTTTCCTTGTTTTCTACCCTTCCCGCATAGTACGTTGTCTAGCGATGCCAAAAAGGGGTAAGAGGGCCATATTGTTGATGGGTAGAAACATCAGATTCGCAATAGGCATGACAAGAAGCTATCATAGTCGCTTGGAGTGGTTCCCTGAGTTCCCCTGAGTTCCCCTGCTGGCTCGTGGTGCTCTAGGTGCAGCGTCTCTAGTCATGTGCTTTGTGCCACCATGTGTCACTTCTCCACATAAGCAAGCAAATGAGGACGATGCTCCTCGAGGCTCTAGACGTCGTGGTTGATCTGGCTGCCCTGAGGTCTCCAGCAGTCTGTCCACCTCTGGTAGCCCATTAACGATGGCTGCCAGAGACTGGACCTGTCTGTAGGTGTTATGTAATGCGGGGCTCATCCGGTGTAGTCTTTGGAGGCTTTTGAGGGCGGTGTGGAGCTTGTCGGCCTGTTTTTGGCTGAGTCTGTATCAGGATGGCCTTCTCCTTCTCAGCCTCCGTGTTCACCAACTGCCTCTGGAGCTCCTTGCAGGCCTTTTCCAGCGTCTCCACTCTCGCCTGTAGCTCCTTTTCCGCCTTCGTTGGCGTAGGGGGGCTGGTGTCACAGTTTGGCGACCATTGGTGGTTGCTGGGGGATCGTTGGTTGCATAGAGGAGACCTTTGGCGCCCTTCTGCCTGGTCTTTGCCTTCCTTTTCCTCCTTGTCTTCTTCCCCTCCTATCAGTAGCAGTGGAGTCTCGACGGGCATCTTTCCCGGAGAGAATTATGGTGGGGGCTGATGTAGAGGGCTGGAGGTCATCGACGACGGCTTCTAGAGCATGTACTGCGACGGTGGGGGAGTGGGGAGTCGCGGTGGGGCTAGAGCTGAGGCTCAGAGCTAGGCTCAGTGGGAGTGTGAGGTGAGGTGGGTTGGCGGAGGGAGTGACTGAGGCTGGAGGAGTAGCTGGCCGGGTACCTCCGATCCTCCCCCCACATCGGGGGTGGGGCCATCATGGAGGGGTGGTGGTGATAATGTGGAGAGGCAGGGGAAGGAATCCCAAGCCTCTATGTGTGGAGGCCAAAGCTGGTTAGGAGGCCTGTTTCTCTGGAGCACTGGGGCAGACTTTGGCTTCATTCATCACCATTAGGCATTTAAAGAAGCTCCCTTTGTGCGATCTGCCCATGTGGGTGGAAGAAGGGTGTGTAAAGCTGATGAATAGGGCAATTAGGCAGGGAAGAGGGGGATCGTTAAACAATCCTGGTGCTGAGGCAGTGGGGTGATTAGAGCTGACAAATGGCGCCAGAGTTTGTGGAGGCTGCTTTTTCTCCACTTCTCTTTCTCTCTTTTTTGTCGTCCACCAAGTAGCACCCTGGGCAGTTGTAAGTGGCTGTGCTGGCATTGAGGAGTCTTTGGCAGATCGTCAGTGCCAGGTCAGCTCCTTCCTGTCCCAGGACTTGTTCCAAGTTGCCGCGGGAGCAGCCAAGACAGTAATGTCACTGGTACTTTTTGCAGTCGAGCTGGTTGGAATGTTCGAAGATGTTCTGGCAGTTGGAACAGCGGAAGACAAGATGAGTGGCCATGATGACAGTTGGTTGATGTTTGTTTTCTAGGAAGAATAGGCTCAGTGACGTCATCAGCTGTCAACTCTTTGGCTACAATAGATTCTTTAGCCTTAGCTAGTTAGACAAGAGGTGAGTGCTGCAGGGATAAGTCTGATTGGAGAGAGGAAGAGGTGGGGCTGTGGTGTGCTAAGTGGCGTCAATTGTTTGCAGACTCAAGACTCTCGTCAAGTGGAATTTTTCTGGAAGTTCATGGTGTGATCGTGTGATGCTCTCTAGGCATTTTCCTTGTTTTCTACCCTTCCCGCATAGTACGTTGTCTAGCGATGCCAAAAAGGGGTAAGAGGGCCATATTGTTGATGGGTAGAAACATCAGATTCGCAATAGGCATGACAAGAAGCTATCATAGTCGCTTGGAGTGGTTCCCTGAGTTCCCCTGAGTTCCCCTGCTGGCTCGTGGTGCTCTAGGTGCAGCGTCTCTAGTCATGTGCTTTGTGCCACCATGTGTCACTCCTCCACATAAGCAAGCAAATGAGGACGATGCTCCTCGAGGCTCTAGACGTCGTGGTTGATCTGGCTGCCCTGAGGTCTCCAGCAGTCTGTCCACCTCTGGTAGCCCATTAACGATGGCTGCCAGAGACTGGACCTGTCTGTAGGTGTTATGTAATGCGGGGCTCATCCGGTGTAGTCTTTGGAGGCTTTTGAGGGCGGTGTGGAGCTTGTCGGCCTGTTTTTGGCTGAGTCTGTATCAGGATGGCCTTCTCCTTCTCAGCCTCCGTGTTCACCAACTGCCTCTGGAGCTCCTTGCAGGCCTTTTCCAGCGTCTCCACTCTCGCCTGTAGCTCCTTTTCCGCCTTCGTTGGCGTAGGGGGGCTGGTGTCACAGTTTGGCGACCATTGGTGGTTGCTGGGGGATCGTTGGTTGCATAGAGGAGACCTTTGGCGCCCTTCTGCCTGGTCTTTGCCTTCCTTTTCCTCCTTGTCTTCTTCCCCTCCTATCAGTAGCAGTGGAGTCTCGACGGGCATCTTTCCCGGAGAGAATTATGGTGGGGGCTGATGTAGAGGGCTGGAGGTCATCGACGATGGCTTCTAGAGCATGTACTGCGACGGTGGAGGAGTGGGGAGTCGCGGTGGGGCTAGAGCTGAGGCTCAGAGCTAGGCTCAGTGGGATTGTGAGGTGAGGTGGTGTTTCCAGTACAGCTTTGCTTTTTTATCTGATGAAACCCACGTAGCAGGACACAGG
Source organism: Ptycholaimellus sp. GST1_10 (assembly GCA_030248095.1). Classification (NCBI taxonomy): domain Eukaryota; kingdom Metazoa; phylum Nematoda; class Chromadorea; order Chromadorida; family Chromadoridae; genus Ptycholaimellus; species Ptycholaimellus sp. GST1_10. Next base: position 22,388 of record JASANA010008236.1, read on the forward strand.
AGGCGAGCCACTGTAATCACAATTGGGGAAGGAACCAGAGCGACGTGCCCCATCAACAGACTCCCGGGCATTGGGCCACTGCACCAATCAAAAAGAAGCAAGAACATGATAGCCTGTATGCAGGAGAAGAGAAGCAGCCGAGAACTGGAAAAGATCACAAATGCTGAATGGGAATGGATGCTAAGACAAGCGAGCATTGTGAAACAGAAACAACTGGTGACATTGAATCGGGAGAAAATCAGGGCAGAGGAAGAAGGGAGCAGAAACTGGAAGGAAGAGTGTGGAAGGCTGGGATGAGACTGGGAAAGTGGTGCATAGGGGCAGGCAGAGAGATGAGAGGCTAGGGGCTGGTCACTGTTGAGGCCCTGCCAACTACCCGACTCTCGTCCTCCCCTCCTGAACCACCCAGCACCCACACTCAGCTAGGTAGGGAAAGCAAGGGAACCAGGGCTTGCAGCAGAGAACTGCAAGGGTTTCCCCAAGCAGTCTCTCTGCCAGACGCACTTGGGCCAGCCATCAGCTGCAGCCTCAGACGGTCCTGGCCTTGCCCTGTGGGCTGGAAGCAACTAGGGAGCCACTTTACAGTGCCAGCATCTCGCTGCCTGGACCTGCAGTGAGAGGGCAGAGGTTATTGGGCTTGAGAAGGATCAAGAGGTGGAAAAGAAGCAAGTACTCAAACACGGCTCTCTCACTCCCATACCTCCCGCTCACTCACCCAACCCCTGCTTCCCAAGCACCACCAATGTCCACTATCACAACCACAGCCATACATCCACTTCCATTCCATTGAAAAAAAGATCAGAGGCAACTGGGAAAGAAAGGGAAAAGGGGTTAAGGGAAAGGAGCATTTCCAGCGATTGCAGCTGCTACCAGCAGTTGTGGCAGGCCCGATGGGGCCAGCCCTGGCCGGGCTCCTGGGCATCCGCAGTGAGTGGCTGCTGCTGCACTGTCTCCCCCCACTGCGACTCTACCACTGACTCCATGTCAGCTGACTGGACAGGTGGAGAATTTGGCAAGGATGGGAGAGGAGGGCCGGTCTTGGCTGGGAGAGGGTGATGAAGTGTCGGCAGTGGGAGGTCACAGCTGCTGGCCTCCAGAGGCACGAGCTGCATCACGGAGCAACACACACTCTGCTGCTTCTTGTCCACCACCTCACAGAACCTCACCACACCACCTGGATCTGGGAACTGAGCCACCACTCGCACCAACTTCCATGACTGCCGAGGAGCAGCCTCCTTGATGAGGGCAGCTGTGCCCATGGGCAACAGCTCCACCCAGTGCCCCTCTTTGCTGCCCAATGCATTCAGATGGTGCTGGCACAAGTGCCCAAGGTACTATGCCCTCCTGCAGGTGCAGACGTCTGCCAACACTGCATCCTTCTGTGCTAGCCCTGCCCAAAGGCGCTGAGGAGTGAGCTCCTTGGAAGGCTCAATGAACAGAGGCTGCGCCACGAAAAGACTGGGAGTGAGAGGGCAAAAGTCTTCCGGGTCCTCAGACAATGAACAGAGGGGGTGAGAATTGATAGAGGCCTCTATGCAGCACAAGCAGGATGAGAAGACGTACTCCGAGAGGATGCGATGCCAGAGGACTGGGTACAGGCACTCCTTTGTCATTCCCACCAGACTCTCTGAGCACCCATTCACCCATGGGGCATGAATGGGAGTGAATTTGAATTGGAGGAGGTGGGCCTGCACAAAGGCGGTGATGTTCAGAGCCTTGGCAGACAAAGCGCAAGTATGGCACCAGCTTCTTGGCCATGGACTGGAAGGCTGTTGCCCTATCTAGCCAGATTGTGGCCTCTGTTAGGCCACGCCTAGCCCAGAAATGCTCCATAGCATTACAAGCTGCCTCTGCTGAGTAGTCCGCCAAAATCTCCAGATGCACTGCCCTTATGACAGCAAAGCTAATGACCAACACCCAACGTTTCACCACCCGCCCTCCTGCCCTCACCCGAAATGGGCCTGCCTGATCGATCAAGATGGAGGAGAAAGGCCGTTGAGGATGCTCTAGGCACTCTGGAGGAAGCTGGCCATGTTGAGGCGGTGGAGGGGGCAGTGCCTTTTATAGGAGGCAAGGCTGACAGAGTTGGATGGCTGCAGCCACTGCCCAGACTCCCCCCATCACCCAAAAGCATTTGCAAAAGAGGCCTAGGGTGGTGCTTTTCAAGGCATGAGCATTGGATTCATGAGTGTAAAGGAGGATCGCGATGCCACTTGCACTAGGCCATCCCCACTCACCCATGCCGCCACCTGTCAGGCCAACTGTTTCGCATTGCGTCCCTCTTGAGACCCCAGGTGCTTCACCTGCTCTTTCACTGAGAGATGGAGGAAAGCTGGGAGGGCAGAGAAGGCTGACTGCTGGACTCCCGCTACTAGAGCCCACAATGCCTGCTCTTTATCCTGGGCCAACACTGGCCCTCCCGGGCATTCAAGGCCCTGGAAGCATTTTGCAGCCCTCAAGACTGTAGCTCCGATGCACAGCAGATGAGGCAGAGAGGAGAAGTTGGAACAGCCAAGCAGCTCAGCCAGGCTGCTCTATGGGGGCCCTTCTGGGGCAGGAAGAATGGTCAGAGCTGAAGCAAACTCTCCACCCTCCAGACCCTCCCCAACACCCTCCCCACTTACTTCCACCTCCTGCTTGAGGGCCCACTCAGGTCATTCTGACTCTTGTAGATGAAAAAAAGCTGGGCCCTGCCAGAAGAGGGAAGAGGTTTGAAGTTGAGAGAGAGTGCAAGGTTTTGTGGCCCAGTCAGCAGGATTGGACTCCGTGGAGATCCAGCGGAAGTCTGTGTGGCTGTGATGAAGAGGATGGCTGTCAAGCAGTGCATCTCATACACCAGTGGCGCCCTTTCTGCCTTCAGCCAGGCCAAACACACTGCACTGTCCACAAAATGCACTATCCGGCGAAAGCTGAGAGCCCCCGAACAAGCTTTGACCACCCAGGCTGCAGCTCTAGCCCCAAACTCCACCCCCATAGCTCAGAACGAGGAATGGTAATGATGATGCCTTTTTTGTTGATGGGAATGAGGCGGGTGCAAGAGAGGATGAGTTGGGAGGATGGGATGGGTAGGTCAGGCTGGATGGCATAGATAGTGTAGCCGTAGGCAATGGCGCTGGCATCTGAGTCGATGAAGAGGTCCACCTCTGCCTTCCCACCCAGCACCCAATGGCTCATCCGCACACTATGCCCCAGCTCCATCTGACCCTGCATAGCTTCCCACTCTTCCGCAATCCCCTCAGACACCACTGACTGTCACCCTGAACACTCCACATGTTTGCGATGCATCAGCAGCCACCCTGCAAGGGTAAGAGGAACTAAGAGGCCAATGGGGTCATAGAGGTGAGCAATGCCTGAGGCCAATTGCTGGGCTGTGAGAGAAGGGCCTTTGAGATTGGACAGATCAATGACAGAAGGCTGAGCTCATCAGCAGCCAGGTCTCAGACTAGCCCCAAATTATTGAAGGCCAAGTCTGAAGTGTAAGCATCAGGCAGAACTGCTGGGCAGACTGATGATGAATTGGACCCAAAGCTACACAGCTCAAAGTCCACCTGGGCAAACAGAGCCTGCAGCCCCTGCACCAGCCTAGCCCTGTCTGACTCCTCATGAAAGCCCATCACCACATTGTTGGCGTAGGTGTGAGCTGGCAGCAAATTCACCTCCCCACGCTCAGCCCCTCCAGTGCCCCCACCCTCACTGCCTCCTCACACAGCGTCCAAATGCACACTTGCAGAAGCCAGGGCTAGCTGAACAACCCATTATGACCCTAGTGTATTGCCAAACGGAGTAATTGTCCTCATCCAGAGGACAAGAGGAATCTGTTGGTAGGAGAATGCAAAGGGCAGACTGGTGGTCAGGGTAGACGCGCATGGAGTAGAAGGCTTTGCACAAATCGGCTACAAGAGCAAAAGGGTGAAGGTGCAGCATGAGCTGCACTTGCACAAGATTGGTGAGAAGAGAGGGTCCAGGATCAATGAGATCATTCAGGCAGCGCAGTGGATGTCTGCATTTACTAGAGGCATTGACCACTGGGCGCACTTTGGGCCCAGGGGCCAGGAAATGAGGAAGGTAGTTGAGGAGTTGACCTGGAGGAGGTAGGCCATGTGCCAGCACAATCACCCCCGCCCCTTTTTGGGCCTCAAACTCCCCATAGTACTTTTCCTGCTCCTCCCCACTCAACCTAGCATCAGTCTTCACAGCCCACTTGAAAGCCTGAAAGAAGTTCGTGGCCAGAGAAGGTGAGCTGTCCTTGAACGGAAGAGGCACATGGAAGGCCCCTGCCGAGTCCCTGGAGATGCAATTGGCAAGCTCAGCCATTCGCACCTCATTGGTGGCCTCCTATGACCTTACCCCCTTCTCAAAGCCCAGAGTATCCAAGGTGGTCTGCACGTGGAGATGGTCCTCCAGAGAGACTGGGAAAGAGAAGGCCCCGAAGAGGCAGTGTGAGGATGAGTGGTTGGCCAGCAGCCTATCCGTCACTTTCAACTCCCCACACTCCAGACTTCCCCACAGAATAGTGCCAAATGCTGAGTGGTAGGCCGACAGTGCCCCACCCACCAGCTGCGATTTGCACTGTGGCCCCACCACCTTCTCATACATGTTGAGGCCCAAAATGAGGTCAATGGTCTGGCTGGAGGCCTTTGGAGGAGGAAGATTGGCAACCCCATAGGGGGTGATGCCGATGTTGCAGGTGATCTGCTCGGATAGCTGGAAGCCACCCACCACCAGCTAAGGGCACAGGACTGTGGCCTGGTAGGCCTTGATGAGCAAGCGGCCCCCATCCCATCCCACTAGCTCCACAAACACCGGAGAAGAGCGGATTGTCCAATGCTCACCAGTCCCAGCATAGGACACCCTGACACTTTCCGGCGGCAGCAACTTGAGACCCAAAGCCAGCACCAACTCCCCCCAAATCCAGCTATTAGAAGCCCCCGAATCCAGGAGAGAGAAGGATTTGAGCATCTTGCCCTGCCCTGGCTTAGCTGCCCCAGCTGAGAATGTTCCCAAAATGCTGATGAGCTGGCCCTTGATGGCAGAGGCTGAAAGTTGAATGAAAGTTTCGACAATTCCTGCCCTTGTCTGGGTGATCGTGAAGGCAGGCAAACAGAGGCCTCGCTGCTTAGCGTTGGTCCAGTGAGAGGCTGGGGTTTTGAAGGTAGAGCAGGTGATGGCATTGTGAGGGCCGCCGCAGAAGAAGCACTCCATGAAGGAGATGCCCTTCTTGCCCTTGCTGCTCCCCCCATCTCGCCCTGCCCCACTCCCCCTCCAAACCCTCCCTTCCCAGAATGCCAGCCCTCTTTCCCATTTCCCCCGCTACATTTGAAAGTCTGAGAGGATTGAAAGAAAGCTGAAGAGAAAGAGGATGAGTGTTCAGAGGATGAACGGAGGAGTTTCATCTCCCGCCCCAACACCTCCAGCAATTCTGTCATGCCTGGAACTTGTGAGAGGCTTCTGGAACTCCCTTCTGGAACTCCCTTTGCCACTTCTGGAACTCCCTTCCATGGGCTGCAGCAGACGTTGACCCCCGCCAAGAACTGGGAAGCAAAAGAGCCACCATCAAAGCCGCAGAAGCCCTCTTTGCCATCATTGATCCAGAGTCCCTCAAAGCTCTCACCTATTAGATATTTCTTCATTGTCCCCATGCCCCTCCCTTTTGTTTTGTTCTTGATGATGCAATATAGCCTGTCTTGTGCTGCTGCGATAAAAGGAACGAAAAAAAGGCCATCTTTGAGACGCTGCTGCTGAATTTTGTGGCCTAGACATTCGGGAAGTTTGGTGAAAAGGCCAAAAGCATGGGAATCGGGGGCCTCATCACCCATGCCCAGCGAACACAAGCGGGTGATGGAGAGGCAGAGAGTGTCTGAGAACTCCTCCAGGCTCTCCAAAGTGCCATCCTCCACCACCCCTAGCTCTGCTAGCTCCTTGAAGAGAGAGGCCTTCAGCAGATCTGCCCTATTGTAACATTCATCCAACACCTGACAAGTGTCCCTGAAGGCTGTCACACTAAAATGGCTGATGGGTGAAATTTTGGCCAGTGCCCACCCATCTAGCTGATTTCAAAGCCAGCTGAACTGATCAATGTCCTTCAAGGCAGTGTTCTCCACAAGGCGAACCCTGATCCAGTCTTTTAGGGCAGGGCAGGCAGCCGGATCTGATCCATCAAAAATGGGAAAGTTGTGGGTCAGCTTAGGAAGAGCTGTGGGTGTCTTGCTGGGTGCCGGCTGGCCAGCGGCCTGCTGCCCCAGCGCCACCAGCTGCCCTCCACCCCATACCAACCCCCCGCCACCACCTCCCCCTCCCCCTCCACCTACTCCAAGGGCCTGTTGATTGCACAATAGCTGGTCTATCGTGGCCTGCTGCTGTTGCGCCAGCGCCATCTGCTGCTGTACTAGCTGCATTAGCCCCTGAATATCCACTGGAGGAGGCTGAGGATTGATGAAAGGGGTAACATTTTGAGGAGGAGCTGCTTGTTGAGGAGGAGGGGCCTGGAGTTGGTCTGCAGGAATGTGGCGATAGACAACCTTGTCTGCCGCGGGATCCATGGGCTCATAACCACCCGCCAGCATCTGCTCAATAATACTCCAAGCCACCCCAGCCCCTAACCCCTGAGCCCCCACATCACAGCTGGGACAGTTGACTTGAAAATTTGTGGAACGGTCCCCATTCTCACACTCACGTGCAAGGACATTCCAAGCCTGAAGAGGAGTGGAACCTGCTGGGGCAAAGGAGCAGTCAAGGCCTTTGAGGCAGAAGTTCTGGCTACAGACGCTGCAGATGATGCAAAGCTTGCCATGGGGTGAGCCGATGTTGCCCGTGCCGATACACTGGGCCAAGCACTTGGCCCTGGAGGTCGGCTTCAGCACCAGCACTGTCATGGCCACCACCTAGTTGCCCTGGCACAAGCCACAGACGACTAGCTCTGATCCTCACCTGAGTACTAAGGCTCCACTCTTTCCAGTAAAGCTTCGCTTTTTATCTGATGAAACCCACGTAGGAGGACACAGGAGGTGAGCCACCATAATTGCAATTGGGGAAAGAACCAGAGCGACGCGCCCCATCAACAGGTGGGTTGGCGGAGGGAGTGACTGAGGCTGGAGGAGTAGCTGGCCAGGTACCTCCAATCTTTCCCCCACATCAGGGGCAGGGCCATAGTGGAGGGGTGGTGGTGATAATGTGGATAGGCGGGGGAAGGAATCCCAAGCCTCTATGTGTGGAGGCCAAAGCTGGTTAGGAGGCCTGTTTCTCTGGAGTGCTGGGGAAGACTTTGGCTTCATTCATCACCATTAGGCATTTAAAGAAGCTCCCTTTGTGCGATCTGTCCATGTGGGTGGAAGAAGGGTGTGTAAAGCTGACGAATAGGGCAATTAGACGGGGAAGAGGGGGATCGTTAAATGATCCTGGTGCTGAGGCAGTGGGGTGATTAGAGCTGACAAATGGCACCAGAGTTTGTGGAGGCCACTTTTTCTCTTTTTTTGTTGTCCACCAAGTAGCACCCTGGGCAGTTGTAAGTGGTTGTGCTGGCATTGAGGAGTCTTTGGCAGATCGTCAGCACCAGGTTGGCTCCTTCCTGTCCCAGGACTTGTTCCAAGTTGCCGCGGGAGCAGCCAAAACAGTAATGTCACTGGCACTTGGTGCAGTCGAGCTGGTTGGAACATTCGAATATGTTCTGGCAGTTGGAACAGCGGAAGACAAGATGAGTGGCCATGACGACGGTTTGTTTTCTCAGGAGAATAGGCTCAGAGACGTCATCAGCTGTCAACACTTTGGCTACAATAGATTCTTTAGCCTTAGCTAGTTAGACAAGAGGTGAGCACTGCACGGATAAGTCCGATTGGAGAGAGGAAGAGGTGGTGCTGCAGTGTGCTAAGTGGCGTCAATTGTTGTGCAGACTCAAGACTCTCATTGAGTGGGATCTTTCTGGAAGTTCATGGTGCGATCGTGTGATGCTCTCTAGGCGTTTTCCTTGTTTTCTACCCTTCCCGCATAGTACGTTGTCTAGCAAAGCCAAAAAGGGGTTAGAGGGCCATATTGTTGATGGGTAGAAACATCAGATTTGCAATAGGCATGGCAAGAAGCTATCATAGTCGCTCGGAGTGGTTCCCTGAGTTCCCCTGAGTTCCCCTGCTGGCTCGTGGCGCTCTAGGTGCAGCATCTCTAGTCGTGTGCTTTGTGCTGCCATGTGTCACTCCTCCACATAAGCGAGCAAATGAGGACGACACTCCTCAAGGCTCTGGACGTCATGGTTGATCTGGCTGCCCTGAGGTCTCCAGCAGTCCGTCCACCTCTGGTAGCCCATTAACGATGGCTGCCAGACTGTATCTGTTGCCTTGAACCTGAATGGCCTTCTCCTTCTTGGCCTCTGTGTTTGCCAACTGCCTCTGGAGCTCCTTGCAGGCCTTTTCCAGCGTCTCCACCAGCAGTTTGGGGACCATCATTGGTTGCTGGGGGATCGTTGGTTGCATGGAGGAGACCTTTGGCGCCCTTCTGCCTGGTCTTCACCTTCCTTTTCCTCCTTGTCTACTTCCTCTCCTTCTGGTAGCAGTGGAGTCTTGATGGGCATCTTTCCTGGAGAGAATTATGGCCAGGGCTGATGTAGAGGGCTGGAGGTCATCAACGATGGCTTCTAGAGCATGTACTGCGATGGTGGGGAAGTGGGGAGTCATGGTGGGGCTAGAGCTGAGGCTCAGAGCTAGGCTCAGTGGGAGTGTGAGGTGAGGTGGGTTGGCGGAGGGAGTGACTGAGGCTGGAGGAGTAGCTGGCCAGGTAACTCCGATCCTCCCCCCACATTGGGGGCAGGGCCATAGTGGAGGGGTGGTGGTGATAATGTGGAGAGGCAGGGGAAGGAATCCCCAACCTCTATGCGTGGAGGCTGAAGTTGGTTAGGAGGCCTGTTTCTCTGGAGCGCTGGGGAAGACTTCAGCTTCATTCATCACCATTAGGCATTTAAAGAAGCTCCCTTTGTGCAATCTGCCCATGCGGCTGGAAGAAGGGTGTGTAAAGCTGACAAATAGGGCAATTAGGTGGGGAAGAGGGGGATCATTAAACAATCCTGGTGCTGAGGCAGTGGGGTGATTAGAGCTGACAAATTGTGCCAGAGTTTGTGGAGGCCACTTTTTTGTGAGGGGTGCAAAAAGTGCGGGGGGTGGTGGCAGTGCGGAGTCATTAGTTGTCCGTGCACGCTGCTCCTTGGAGGCTGCTTTTTGTGAGGGGCATGGAAGGGGCAGGGGTTGGTGGCAGTGCAGAGTAATTAGTCGTCGGCGCTTGGCTGGGAGGGAAAGGGGTGGTGGAGGGAGAGGGGTGGTGGCCAAAAAAGAGGGGTGTGGTGGCAGGGTGGGTCATTAATCGCCCACAGTTTGCTGCTCCTTGGGGAGGCCACTTTTTGCGGCTCATGCAAAAAATGTAGGCCTGCGGAGGGAGGGGCAATTAGTTCACCCTCTCTTCTTGCCACCTTTCTTGCGAAGACTAGGGGAGCAGATTCCTGATAGTGGAGGCAGGGGAGTGTGTTGTGTGGTGCTGAAGAGCGGAGTGTACAGTGAGGAGTGCTGGCAGGGGGTTTTTGCAGGGTGCCGAATAGTGGGCAGGAGGGGCAGACAGGCAGCTAAGTGGGGCCAAGAGTGAAGCTTGTGGAGTTTGAGGCCAAGCCTTGGCTGGCCAAGAAGCTGCTGCTGTGCACTTTATGCTCTGCCAAAACAGTCATAATACGCCGCACCAAACAGATCTCTAATAGTCTGTTTCTTGAAGCCAGCCACTTGCAGGCTGTCGAAGTAGACACCTGGTGGTCTGCACTTGGTGATGTCAGCCATTTGGTTGGCTGCAAAGCAGGCTTGAAGTAGTCTGCGTTTGTCCAGTCAGCCGCTTGTTTGGCCATGAAGCAGACTCCTCGTGGTCCATACTGACGAAGTCAGCCACTTGGTTGGCTGCGAAGCAGACTCGAAGTAGCCTCCACTCATCCAGCCTGCCACCCATTCAGCTGCTAGGCAGACTCCTAGTGGCCCGCACTGACGAAGTCAGTCACTTGGTTGGCTATGAAGCAGACTCCTAGTAGTCCGCACATGCTCAAATCAGCCACCTATTTGGCTGCGAAGCAGGCTCAAAGTAGCCTGCACTTGTACCATCGGCCACCAGTTTGGCTGCGAACCAGACTCTTCATAGTCCGCACTTGTTGATGTCAGCCACTTGGTTGGCTGCGAAGCAGACTCAAAGTAGCCTGCTGTCATCCAGTCGGCTGCTTGTTCAGCCATGAAGTGGACTCCTAGTGGCCTGCACTGACGAATTCAGCCACCTGGTTGGCTGCAAAGCAGACTCTGAGTAGCCTGCGCTCATCCAGTCAGCTGCTTGTTCGGCTGTGAAGCGGAATCCTAGTGGCCAGCAGTGATGCATTCAGCCACCTGGTTGGCTGCAAAGCAGACTCAAAGTAGCCTGCACTCATCCAGTTGGCTACTTGTTCGGCCATGAAGTGGACTCCTAGTGGCCCGCACTGACAAATTCAGCCACCTGGTTGGCTGTGAAGCAGACTCCGAGTAGTCTGCGGTGTCAAATCAGCCACCTTGTAGGCCTCGACGGGTGCTGGGGTTTCATTGTTCTGTTCTCCTTCATATGTTGATAACCAGCCAACTGGTAGGCTGGGCACTCTTGGCCACCTGGTCAGCCTGTGCTGTTGCAAATTCTGTGCACATCAGTGCAGAGTTCCATAGAACAAATTCACTCTCCTCTGCATCCTCCTCCCATCCGTTGATGGCTCAAGGTGGCAAAAGGCGTGCTAGGCCTTTGCAGAGTAAGTAGTGGGCTGCTGTGCCTCCAAACAGAGAAGGAACGAGGGGGCTCTTTGAGGGCGCCCTCACATGATAGCTGCTCCCATGTCAGCCATCCCAGTGTCTATTCCTGCTGTTCTCCTGCTTCCTCAGCAAATGGGCAGAGTGTAGCAGGGCATGCCCTTGCAGTCTTCCTGCCTCCCCCCATAAGGGTGACAGAGAAGAAGAGCAAGTGTGGTATTGCGTCGTGGTTTGGTGAGCGATTTAGCCAAGTAGTTTTTTCAATGCTGCAACGAATGGCGAGGATGGTGAGAAAGCAGAAGATCTACGCGAGGCTGGCCGCAAGGGACCCAAAATTGCCCGCCAATACGAAATCCACTGCTACATTTCTCCCCTCAGCAAACTATACTATCTCAATCTTAGAAACCAAAGAGAGCTAAACCCTATGCTCACAAAGCCAAAGCAATAGAATCCTCAAGCTAATGCATTAGCAAATAAAAAGCTGATCTAGGCAATGAATGAGTAGCCAAAAGGGCTGAAAGTGGCACCAAAAAATGGCCAATGCGAAGCCCAACGGGCTGAATCGAATGATAGATGAAAGACAAGGTGCCCGATCACATCTCCTATGCCAAAGACTCTTAGAATAAGTGAAAAAAGAAAGGAAGTGGGTGTATGTGAGACAAAGGCATGATGAGGAATGCGAAGGGAAGGGAATGGGAGGTTCCCTATTCTCAACAGCTCCTCCATCACCTCCGCTCTCTATCCGCACCCCTCCACGCCTGTCCTCCTCACTCCCCCTCCCCTTCCCCTCTCTGGCTGGCCAGCCACGTAACGGGGAGAGCAGGATTGACACACTCTTGGCAGGGGCAAAAGGCACTCCTGCCGCGTGTGCCCATATCATGCTTTGGCCAGTCCAGAGAAGCAAATGGGCTGGGTTGGAGAATTGAGGGAGTAGAGAAGGCCTAGACATGAGAATGAAAGAATGAATGACCTGAGACTTGCTAACTGGGCCAAAAGTGGGGATACAAAGAGAGCAATTAGGTGTGGGGTCGGCCTTGGACTAGACGGTGCAGTTGAGACAGTTCTGGCAGCTCTGCTCACTCGCTTGCCTCTGCCCCGTCCCCCTGGCCTCCATTGCTGGTGCCCGTCACCAGCTTGTCCTCCTCCCCGCCCAGCTCCAGGTTCACCAGCTTCTGAGTAGGGTACTTGTGGACGGTGCCTTTGATGTCGCGGGTGTAGACGGTGCGTATGACATTGTCGGGGCCAGAGTTGAGGCTGGTGATGTGTAGCAGCCGCCAGTCGCCTCGCTTGCTCTCGTCGTCGAAGAGCACCAGGTTGCCGACCCTCCACTGCACGCGCCCCTTCCTCCCCTTCCTCCTTGCATCCCGCTCCCGCAGGTAGTCCAGGTACTCGCGCGTCCACCGCCCCTTGGCCTCCTCTAGAGCTTGTGCTTGAAGCTGTAGACGCCGGCGAAGGGCCTTGGCCTGACTGGTGACTGGAGGAGGGTGTGGCTGAAGGAGAGGCTTGAGTGTAGGATGGAGCAGGTTGGAAGGTCGGAGTGGAGTGAGGTCCTCGAGGTCGTCGCTGGCGGAAGTGAGCGGGCGATCGTTGAAGATGGCGGTGAGATGAGCCAGCAGGGTGTGGAGCTCCTCCTCTCCTAGGCGTCACTTCCAGGCCAGCACTCGCAGTGCCTCCTTTGCAGCTCTCACCAGTCGCTCTGCGCTGCCTTGTTCCCAGGGTGCTCTGATGGAGCCAAAGTGGAAGCTGAACTTGCAGAGGCCATCGCCTCCCAGCAGATCCCTAAGCTCCCTTTCCAACAGGCCAGCTGCCCCCATGAAGGCTGTGCTGTTGGCGATGTAGATCTGCCCAGCTGAGATCCCCCGAAGACTCCAAAGATGGTAGAAGGCATGGACGATGGCTGTGGCAGAGTAGTCCCTGAGTAGCTCCAGGTGGACACAGCATGTTGTATTGCAGATGCAGATGAGAACCCATCGCTTGAGCCTGGCCCCTTTCTTGTAGATGTCCATGGGGCTGAACTGGTCAGCCGTGAATGAGGTGAAGGGTGGATGTTGGAAGAGTAGACGCGAGCGCAGCAGCTGTCCTGGTTGAGGCGGTGGATGGGGGCGGGCCTTGGCTTGCTTGCACTGGAAGCACTTGCTGCAGACAGCCTTGGTCTCCCGACATCCGTGTGGCGTCCAGTACTGGTCCCTGAAGGCACTGAGAGTGTAGTTGACCCCAGCATGGGCCAGCTTTTTGTGGTAGTCCTGTAGCAGCAGTCAAGTGAGCCAGTGGTTGGGTAGGAGGATGGGGTCCGGATGGGAGAGGTTCTGGAGGCATCCGCGTGCCCGGATGATGCTGTCCCCGCCACGGTAGGCCTTGTAGGAGTCCAGCTGGGCCTGGGAGAGCTCGGCCTGGAGGCTGACGAGGACCAGCTTCTCCGCCTGCTCTGCCTCTCCACTCAAAACTCGCCCCAAGCCTCCTCCTCTGCCCCACCCTCGCATTCTGGCAATCGTGTGGATGAGAAACGAGTAGCTTTTGACATTGCCTTCCAAGAAGAGCTCCAGTACATTTACCGTGGGCCTTTGCACCTCTTTTGCTCCTTCTTCTTTTTCTTTTTTCTATTTGTGCCTCTTTTATGGACTCTTTGGTCTCTTCTGTGGGCTCTTTGGCCTCTTCTGTGGGCTCTTTGGCCTCTTTTGTGGGCATGATTTTGGGCGCTCCCTTCTGGAGCCCCTTCTTTTTTTTCTTCTTGGGGAGGCTGTTGGAGTTCTTGGAGTCAGTGCCCATGAAGGCGATGAAGCCGCACTGCTCCGCCTCCCCCTCTCCCGTGCTCTCCTTGCCGACCAGCAGGCTCCTGGGCGTCCCCCTGCTCCAGCTCTCCTGTCAGCTCTGTCAGCTTGGCCGCCTCGTCCGGCCAACCCTCCACGCTCCCCCGCAGCCAGCTTGGCCCAGTGTAGAAGAGGTGTTGAGGGTGTAGGTCTGAGGCTGGAACTGGCCTTGTCGCAAAGTCGGGGGGGTTCTCGGCAGTGCAAATGTAGCGGACGGTGTCCCTGCCCAGGTAGCCCAGAAGCTCGTCCACCCGCCTCTGCTCGTACGGCTTGCTCAGCCGCTCGCTCCGCTTGATCCACCAGTAAACGACCCTGCTGTCCATGAACAGGTGCACCGTGCAAACTTGCAATGGTCCCTGGAGCAGTCCCCGCAGCCTGTCCGCCGCCCTGGCTCCCGCTAGAGCCCCCCAGAGCTCCGCCCTTGGCACTGTTGTGCATGTGGTTGAGTTCTGGCTGATGAGGCGACTCCTGGAGTAGAGGAAGTCAACGGCGTCATTCTGCTTGACGAAGACGACGAAGCCAAATGCCACGTTGCTGGCATCTGTGCAGACCACGAAGTCCACCGGCTCTCCCCTGTCCATGCTGAGCTTCCTTGGGAACTCGCACTGGCCGAGGCTCGTCAGCTGTCGCACCAGCTCCGCGAACTCCTTTCCCCGCTCCTCGTTCACCTTCTCCTCCCAGCCAGCCAAAGGTAGTGCATGGCGTTGGAAGAAGAGCTTGGACTGCAGCAGGATGGGTGTGAGGTGACCGTAGACGTCGTAGATGCAGGCGCTGACGCTGAGGATCTCCCGCTTGCTGAACTCATTCTTGTTCTCGTACTTGTCAAGCTTGGGCGGGACCACACACAGGATGTCACTGTTCAGGTTCCAGACCATCCCGAGTGCCCTGATCTCCTCCCCTCCGTGCTTGCTCTTCTCCTCCAGGTGCGCTAGCGGAAGTGTGCTCAATGCGAACTCCCTCAGCTCCATGGCGGCCTTGGTGAAGACGGCATGGTAGTCCTTGGGCAGCCTCTCCCCGTCCTCCTCCGTGTCCGCCACCCCCAGCACGTTGTCCATGTACGTGGCATTGGGCAGAGTGCAGATCCTCTCTGGAGCCGACTCATAGCCGGCGTTCCCGCTCTCCTGTTTCTTGGCCTCCTCCTCGGCCAGGTACTTGATGCAGGCCAGCAACACCCACGGACTCGCCGTCGACCCCATGATGAGGCTGGTGAAGCAAAAGACTTGAAAGTTGGAGGAGGAGAGTTCCTGGCTGATGTCCTTGGGGAGGATGATGCGGACGGCGTCGCGGTCGCAGTCCTCAATGCGGATCTGGTAGAACGCCTTCTTCACGTCCGCCAGGAACACATGCTTGTACACCCGCAGGCACAGTTGCAGGCTGAGCAGGTCGGTGAGCATGTCTGGGCCCGTCTCCAGCAGGTCGTTCAGGCTGCACCCGCTGGCTCCCTTGGCGCTGGCATTGACAACAGGCCGGATCTTGGTCGTAGCGGATTCCTCCTTGGCCATGCGGAAGTGGCTCAGGTGGTGCACCAGCGCGCCCGCTGGCGCCGGCCCCCGCACCTCCTCCAGGAACCCATTGCTCAGGTGCCCCTCGAACTCCTTGTAATACTCCTGCCTCTCCTCCTGGCTCATCTTGTCGTGGACCTTCTTGGTCCTTGCGAAGGCGGCCCTGAAGTCGCTGGTGAGGGCGGTGGCGTCATTCTTGAACAGCAACCGGACCACAAAGCGCCCGTCCTCGTCCCTGCGCAGCTTCTTGTACAGCTCCAGCGTCCTCTTGTCCTCGGGCTTGCTGTCGAAGGTGAGGGTGTCCAGGCTCGTCAGCCCGTTCACGGCCTCCGCCAGGCCCTCCTCCTCTGTGTGGGCAAAGCAACTGATGTGCTGGCCGCAGGCGTAGTCACCGGCTTCGAACTCCCCCTCCTCCAGGTGCCCCTTGAGGATGGCCCCGAAGGGCGAGTGGACCACGGAAAGGCCGCTGCTGAGTGCCCGCGTCTCCGCCGCTGCTGGTCCCATGATCTGCTCCAGGTAGTTCGCCCCCAAGAGCAGGTCCACCTTGAGCTCTGTCGCCTTGCTGGGCGGGTAGTTGGTGAAGGTGAGGCTCTTGTAGCCATCGCAGGTGAGCTTGTATCCCCCCATGAGCAGCATCCCCGTGACCACCGGCGTGGTGCGGGCCTTGAGTGCCAGGCGGTTCCCGTCTGTCCACCGCAGCTCCAACTCCACCTCTGCCGTCCTCCTTCTCTTCTTCTCCTCCGTCTGGGAAGTGGAGATGTTGACAGAGAACTGGGGCCCATGCTTGAGGCCAAGCTGTTCGGCGATGGCGCTGTCCACCCAGCTCATGTCGCTGCACCCACCCAGCAGCACCATGAGCTCCTTCTCCTCCATCCCCGTTGGGTTGTAGGCCAGCGTCTTGAAGTAGGGGAGGACCGTGATCTCCCCCTCTCCGATGCCCTTCCCCGTGCAGGTGGTCGCGTTGCTGGAGTGCTCGGGCTCCGGCGCCGGCTCCCTGTCCTCGTGGAGGCTCGTGTGGTGCTTCTTGCCGTACTTCTTGCACTTGCTGTTGCTCTTGCAGTCGCCGACTCTGTGCTTGGAGGAGAGACAGTTGTAGCAGAGCCGCAGCTCCTCTGCCCTCTTCCGCCTCGTCTTTGGGTCCTTGTACTGGTCACAGTTGTAGGCCCAGTGGTCCTTCTGGCAGTAGAGGCAGGCGTTCTTGCCGCTCTTGCCACTCTTCCCGCTCTTCCCCACTTCGTCCTCCTTCTTCCTGTCGCCGTTCAACTCCTGCTTCTCCCCGCCTTCCCTGGCTGTGTGCAGGGAGACGTGTGAGTAGGGCTGTGAGGGGCTGGAACTGGGCTGTGATGCGGCGCTCTTGGCCCCCTTGCCCTTCCCGCCACTGCCGTCCTTGTCCTCCTTGCGTGGCTGAGGCCCTGCAATCTGGATCTCCATTTGTAGCCACTTCAGGTACTCCTCCATGGGTGGGGTGGGCAGGAGCTGCTGCTCCAGCTGGTGCCGCCATAGCTGCTGCTGGTAGGAGTAGGGGAGGCATGGGATGAGCTGGTAGATGACCTCGTTCAGGTCCCCAGTGCCCTGGCACTTCAGCTTGGCCATGATCACCGCCACCTCGTTGTAGTAGCTGTTCAGCTTGTGGTCCTTGAACTGTTCCAGGCTGGCGAGCTTCTGGTAGAGGATGGACTTGCATGCATCCGCGTCCCCATACGTTTCCTCCCAGATCCTGTCAGCCTCCACCCAGGCCCCTGGGTTGGCTGAGCTGAGATGGGCGATCTTGGCGAGGGCGGAGTCCTTGAGGGCGCTGAGGAGGTAGTGGAACTTGGCGTTGTCGTTGAGGTTGGGGTGGTCCACGATCAGGTACTGGAACTCCTCCCTCCAGCGCCTGTACTTGATCAGGTCCTTCCCGTCGAAGGGCGTGAGGTTGGGCGTGAGCTTGGTGAGGTTGGGGCGGGAAAGGTTCTCGCGGCTGCCGTAGCGGTGCTGAGACCCAATCGTATCGCTAAGGACTTGAATAAGTGGATGGAGCGCATCTGCTAGCTTGTTTGCTGCGGAAGGCGCCGGTGCAGGTGGTGGAGGGTACCGTGGTCGGCGTGGGGCCTCCTGGCGGGCGGTGCCGAAGCTGGCGAAGCTGCTGTCCAGGCTGGGGAGACCGGCCGCGCGCCGCTCCTCCCACGCCTCCTCCAGCTCCCGCTCGGCCTGCAGCCGTCGCTGCCTGGCCGCCTCCGCCCATTCCTCCGCTCGCCCTCCAAGTGCGCCCCCCATCGCCAGGGGTCCACCCTGCTGTCCTTGCTCTCCTGCTTCTCGAAGAGGAACTTGAGGCGGCGGCAGCTGATGCTGCTCCTCCTCACCCCTGTCCCGGTGTCCCCTGTTGGGCTCATCGCGATGGGCAGCCCCAGCTCCATTTTCCTCCTCCCCTTCTCCTTCTTTGCTCTCCTCTTCGCTCTCCCCCACCAGCTTGTCTCCCTTCCTCCGGTTCCCGCCTGGCCTGAGTACCCTGGTGAAGGTGGGGAACCGGTTGGTAATTGACGCGGAACCCATCCTCCTCCCAGATGCCGAGGGCTGTGGGAGCTGGGTGTGAAGGCTGTTCACGTAGGTGCCGTTGTCATCCAGGCACGTGTGGCAGGTGATCCGTGGGTCGGCCCTGTGCGCCTCCACCACCGCGTTGGTGGCCTCCAGGAGGGTCGTTGCAGACGTCCACGCTGGTGGAGCCCAGGGGCGTGAAGGCATCGTCGAAGCCGTGGCGACAGATGGTGGTGCCGCAGTTGTGGCAGAGGATCTTGTTGGCGCTGTGTCGGCGATCCCATCACCCAGTTGCCCAGCTTGCAAGCCGGGTCGCAGTTGCCGCGGTACTGGTAGGCGCTGCGGGGCTGGACGTTGTTGGCCATCTTCTTCTGGTACTTGAGCTTCAGCCCTTAGGAGGGCCTTTTGGGAGAACTTTGTTCCTGAAGCCCTAAGGAGGGCTATTGACGGGGGGGGGGGCTTTGATTTACCTATTTCTAGGCATCGGGGGGTGTTTGGGAAGGGATTGCACGTGGTGACGTCACCCTCCGAGAAGCTTCTGGAAGGACGGGCGGGGAAAAAGTGGGAGTGCCTTTTGCAAAAGAAAATCACTAGAGGCGGGATTGGGAGGTCGAAAGGGGGGGGATAGAGGAGAGAGGATGGACTGGAAGCTGTCGATGCCGCAGGAGATGCCCTTGTAGCCGCTGCCACCGGTGTCGTCGCTGTTGCAGGCCTCCAAGTCCGTCTTGAGCATGTACTTGTCGCTGGAGTGGGTCTGGAAGGTGCTGAAGATGCTCCGCCGGGCCCTTGCTCCGCTGGAACTCACCAGGCACCACAAAAGACCCCACAAAAGGCTCAAAGCACACACCGCAAAGAAATGGTGATCTAGGCCCGGGATCGGCTTTAGATTTACCACCAATGCTTCCCAAAGCTGGAGAGTGGATGGAAGGATGAGGGCGAGGTGTAGGAGGTGACTGGAGCCATTGCTGAAGCCACCGTCCTTGTACTTGCCGCCGCTGCCATTGCAGATGGCAGTGAAGCGGTGCCTGATGCCCTGGTTGAGATTCCACGTTACTAGTCCTCCCGGCAGAAGACATTGGACGGCTCCATGTGGGATTGCGTCATGGTTTGGTGAGCGATTTAGACAAGTAGTTTTTTCAATGCTTCAACGAATGGCGAGGACGGTGAGAAAGCAGAAGGCCTACGCGAGGCTGGCCGCACGGGACCCAAAATTGCCCGCCAATACGAAATCCACTGCTACAGCAAGAGTCCAAGTAATGGTTGCCTGCTGGCTCCTGTTAGCTCTTAGGCAGGGCTTTCCGCGATTGTTGCACTTCTATCCACAATCAGAGTCCACAGAAGAAGGCTGCTGTGAAGGAAGTGCAAAGGGCAGATGTTGCATTGTTTGTTGTTTTCAGGTCTGCAGTCGGAGTCCACAGAGGAAGGCTGCTAGATATGAAAGCTTGATGGTTGAGGCTTAGTCCTACTGTTTGTCAATTCCAGTCTGCATTCAGAGTCCACAGAGGAAGACTGCTGGAGAAGGATTGCAGGGGACAGATTGACTCTTGATTCAGTTGCTGCTGTTTGGCGTCTCCCGTTTGCAGTCGGAGTCCACAAGAGGAAGGCTGCTAAGCAAGAGCGCAGGGACAGTCTGAACTCCTAGTGGCCGTTGGCCTGTGTCTGCTGATTCAGGCCATTTGAAGGGCAGGGTGGCCATTGGCTTGTGCCCAGTTCATGATGCAGTTGAAGACAACCCGATTGCCATGGAGCTTGATGAACTAGGCCATGTAGAAGTAGATAGCCATAGGATTGTGCCAAATGCATTTCATCCTTTGAAGCTGCAGAGCAGAGAGGAAAATATGTTGGCCATTGAGGATCATTGACTCATTATAGAACTAGTGACCAATCAATTGGTGCAGAATGATAGAGGTAAATGGGTGTCTTGGGGTGGTGGGCGAAAGGCTGGATGTCACAGCCAAGGCTGTGGGCGTAGACCTGGAAGCCATAGCCAAAGTAGATTTGCGCTGTTGAAAGGGTCAGGAAATCACATTGAGACACAGTAGAACCGAAGTTTGTCCATAGATATGTTCTTTTATCTGTATTTGGGATAATAGAAGTGTTGAAGAAGGTTCGCCAAATTTATTTCATTGAAAGTAAAACTTTAATGTCTGTAGTTAGGTCTATATCTGGAATGGCAGGGCCAGAAGCTGCTCTGCTGGTTTGCACTGGAGCAGTGGATTTTTTCACCCTGCTTCCATGCCAAAAATGGCAGAAAGTCTCAAAAAGGCAGGTTCAATGCTGCTCCATCCAGGGCAGAGTGAGGCATTTTCGCGAGAAAATCTTCATTTTGTATCGATTCATTACAATCAACATGTCACCAACCTGTTGATTGGCCAATCAATGGGTTCAACTGGTTGTTAAGGTGAAACAACACCCCACAATCTTCATTCCGCGTCGATTTGTACAATCAACAGGTCGTCGACTGGTTGATTAGAGAGCCAAATCGAGTTGCTTCACACTGATCCAGGGCCTCTATGAGTGAGGATGAAGGGAAGAATGAAGGTGTGCAATCGGGAGGGTGTCCAACTGTATGCTGCCTGAGTGGCACTGGTTGAAGCTGAGCTGGCAGGAGGAGCTACTGGTGGTTCCAGATGCCCAGCTGTGTGCCCTTGGCCACGTCAATTCGGGGATGGTCCTCCCCAGTTGGTCTAGATGCAATAGGCATAGAGGTTGAGGGGTGAAGGTGAGTTTGCAGGGCCTGTCAATACCATTGTGTGCTGACCAAGCGGCCTTTGCTGGAGCAGTTCTGGGACTTTCTGGTGCTCCACAGAGAGTGCTTGGAGGTACAAATGGAGGAGGGTGAGATGATATAGGGAAGTGTTGGCATCCATCTGTGTGCTGTCCAAGTAACACCAGACAGGATAAGTCTCAATTTGCAGAGATGTCCCAACTGGGGGCACTTGGTGGAGTAGAGCATGTTCTGGGCCAATCTTGGCCTGCCTTAATAGTGAAGGGAGGTTGATATGAGAAGAATGAGGGGTCTCCTGAAGACCTGCTGAGTATGCCGGATGGTGATCTAGACAATGTTCTTGTAGCAATGATAGTAGAAGCTGGTCTTTGGCATCCCATCCTTATGAGGAGTAAGGAAGGGGTTTGAGGGTATGATTGGCAATGACATTGGCACCGATGATGCAAACACTGTCCATCTGTCTGTGGGCCTGCTAGGGGGTATGTTTATAATTCAGAACAGTGCATTTATAGAACATTTCAGTACATTAATGACAGTACAGAACAGTACTATAAAACCCGCCAACAGTACAGTACTAATACCAATCAGATCTATTACAAAACATTTAGATGCTGTGCAGTACAAAAAAAATTCATTTGCAAAACAGAACAATTCTATTAAATTTTTAAAAATGCTCTAAATGTACAATTTTTGCAGCAAATGGATACTTTTTTATGTCAAAATTGTCAAAAAAACCCTGCCGGGAATGGTTTCACTGAATTTGAGAGTTTTCCAAAAATTTTGTACTGCATTGTTCTGTCATTATTAGTACTGCTCTGCAAAGTAAATGTACTGTATGTGGAAAACCAGAACAAATCTATTAAATTTTAAAAATGCTCTCAATGTACAATTTTCTGCAGCAGATGATATTTTATTTGTCAAAATTGTCAAAATAATCCTGCCGGGAAAGGTTTCCACTGAATTTACGTGATTTCCGAAAATTTTGTACTGCACTATTCTGTCATTATTATTTCTCCTCTGAAAAGTAACAGCACTGTACTGTGGATAACCAGAACAATTCTATTACATTTTTTAACTTTTCCAAAAGTATAATTTTCTCCAGCAAATATATTTTTTATTAGTCAAAATTGTAAAAATAACCCTGCCGGGAATGGTTTCACTGAATTTGAGAGTTTCCGAAAATTTTGTACTGCATTGTTCTGTAATTATTAGTACTGCTTTGTAAAGTAAATGTACTGTATGTCAATAGTAAAAACAATTATTAAATTTTTAAAAATGCTCTAAATGTACAATTTTCTGCAGCAAATGATGTTTTATTTGTCAAAATTGTCAAAATAACCTGCCGGGAAAGGTTTTTACTGAATTTATGCGTTTTCTGAAAATTTTGTACTGCACTATTCTGTCATTATCTAATCTCCTCTGAAAAGTAATAGC
>JASANA010008238.1:0-21199 GCA_030248095.1 Ptycholaimellus sp. GST1_10
CAGCCACCAAGTTGGCTGCTAAACAGACTTCTCAAATTCTGCGCTTGTCCAGTCAGCCGCCAGTTCGGCTGCAAGGCAGGCTCCTAATGGCCCGCACTGATGAGATCAGCCGCGTAGTCGGCTGCTAAGCAGACTCCTAGTAGTCTGCACTCGTCCAGTCAGCCGCCAGTTCGGCTGCAAGGCGGGCTCCTAATGGCCCGCACTGACAAGATCAGCCACGTAGTCGGCTGCTAAGCAGACTCCTAGTAGTCTGCGCTCGTCCAGTCAGCCGCCAGTGTGAAGCCTCTGAAGCCGACAAGAAGGAGCTCCTCCACTTCTTCCCAGCCAAGGGAGCTCAACTCCGCACCATCCCCCCAAACCACTCGCCCTCTGCCAGCATGGTAGAGCACATGGTGGGCTTGGTGAGCAGAGTCCTGAAGAGGCTGGCCGCCTACAAGATGCTCCACGAGGAAGAGATGAAGGCGCTGGTGCAGGAGACGGAAGCCATCCTCAACTGCCAACCAATCTTCTCCTATGGCAAAGATCCACAGGTCATCACGCACGTGCACTTCCTCTACCCCCACCTCCAGCTACTTCTCCCCCCGTGGCCCAAAGACACCGTCAGCGACCCGGACTTTGTGCCCACCAAGCTCGCCAAGGAGCTCACTCAGCAAGAGAAGGTGCTCAATGCCCTGTGGAAAGTCTTTCTCTCCAAGCTGAAAGACGTCCTCATTGGCAACCGCAAGCACTACTTCAAACCTCGCCAAGGAGAAGCAGCTCAAAGCCCCATGGAAGGAGAGCTCGTGTGGCTCTACGACAAAAACACCCCTCGCCACTCCTTCCGGATGGGCCGCATAACCGGCTTTGCCCCCACACCCAACCAATCGGATGTGGAGGACAAACCGCCGGTGATCGCCAAGGTCCTGACCAGCTACACCACGGCCAAAGGAAAGGTCATCTACAACACCAAGGACCGCCACGTCAGGAACCTCATCCCCCTCATCCACAAGTCATGCCCAGAGCAACTACCCCTACTGGAGTAGTTGCCCCCCGCGGAGGAAGAGGGTACCATACCCAACCGACATACCGTACCCGACCTCTACAACAACAGTTCCTCTGAATGTGAACCTGGAACCCCAGACGTCAACGACGCCCCCAACTCCGAGACCTACTCCAACGACAACAACTCCCTCGAGTGGGACGACATCTTGCCAGAAGAGGAACCGCCAATCAGAGGCATTCTCAAGCGACCGAAGAAGAGCTTCCACCCCCAACCATGCCACTCATCATGACGTTGCAAGCTCCGCTTCAACAACTTAGAGGAAGCCCACCTCACCGCCAAACCCACCCAGGACTTCTCCAAGACGGGACCTCGCCACGTCCCCCGCAACACCTCCCAACTCCTTGCTCTGCAGAGCCCCTGCCACCAGCCCTTTGAAGGACAGGAACACCGCATCATCCCAAGGGAGCACGAAGCTCTCATCAAAGTGTGCTACCAGGACCAAGAGCAAGACAGAGAAGACAAAGAGTGGGAAACTCTGAACCAGCTGCAAGAGGAAAGCAGCTTAGACCCAGTCAAGCGGCCCGAGTTCAACGAAGTCCTCAAGCTGGATGCCGTTGCCGAGGACTCCTTCCACTTTCCCAACTGGAACGAGGGACGAGAACCGGCGCCTGTTGCCTACCATGAGTACATCCACAACCCCACCTACCACCCCGTTTGCCCCACGCTGCCACTCCGCGGCATCTGCACCATCGCCATGGTCTTCATGCTACTCCTCCCAGGCTCTGCCGCAGACAACCTGGAGTCAGTTAAGCTCCCTGGACACACGCCCAAGCCCCCGCTGACCAAGGATGTCATCAGGCACCGACTACTCCAGGCCCAAGCGGAAGCCCAAGACCTTGCAAAGCCACCACCCAAAGGGGTCAAGTTCCAAATCTGTCCCCGACACCCCGGAGCCGGCAGACTCTTCACCATCCCCGAAGTCCCAAGAGACTGCCGCATCCTGAAGAAGGCGTTCCGCTCCTACCACCCTGTCGACATCTATGGCACCGATGGGCAACCGCCACGCTCTCCCGCAGTCAAGTGCGAGCTGGAGATCTACACGGTGTCCGTCAAGTGGCCATGGCCAGCCCCCTGCCAGTACAACATTGACCTCCCCTTCCCCATCATCTGCCGCTCCATCCCAGTCCACGAGTGCATCGATGCATGGGAAACACTCAAGTTCCATGGCGCCGACCTCCTGGCCCAACGACGAGGCTTCTACTCCATGGAACAGAAGGTGGACATCACACACTACTGCTGTTGGCAGACCTTCTACTACTCCGCCACCAATCTCCATCTCTACGTCGGGAACATCTACTCCAACCACGGATCCCTCACGACGGACCATCAGGTGGACCTCTCCGGCTGTGACATCGGCAAGGAGAGCTGTGTCACCCCCACCAGCACCATCGTCTGGCACGACACTCCACTCCTGGAGTACTGACCCTTCAAACTCCTTGGCACTTACCAGGCCAACATCATGGGCGACCGAGTATGCATTCCCAGCCTACAGACCTCATTCACCACCTACAAGCCCAAGAACGACTTCAACTTCACCAAGCCCAAAATGAGGTGCCTACCCAACGACACACTGCCCACCCGCAAAGGCATGGCCATGCGGATCCACTGGGACATCAAGAAGACCCTCGAGTACCCAAAGAACGCCAAACACAAGGGAGAGAACAACACCCCGTGAGTCCACCTCCACACCATCCTCCCCGGCGACAAGGATGTGCCGCCAGGATACCTGCACAAGCCAGCCTCCCATGACCATGACATGCACTGGAAAGGAACAAAGCCCGACTGGACTCAATCCCATTTCCAACGGAGTTACAGCAACAAGGAGCTACCCTCGACGCCGACAAATCGAGGCCCCAGGCTGATCAGGCCCATGAAGCACAGAAGCTCAAACTTCCCGCGCTCAGTCACCTTGCTTGCAAGGAATGGATCGAAGCGGTCCATCAGCACCTTGGCAAGATCGAGCACTGGTATGACATCCACAACCCCGTTGAGGCCAAGATCCACTTCATCGTCAACGAGCTCAACAACATCATCAACAAGGCCAAGCTGAGAGAAGAGCAGCGGATCTGTCTACTGCTCTTCTACATGCAGCAGCTCTTCTACATGAACCCCACCGTCCAGTCATGGGCACTTTGCGAACGGGCTGCGAATGGGGGGTCCCGTTCGCGTTCGCGTTCGCAAAAAATGGCCTGCAAACCTGCGAACGGGGCATGTTGCAAACGGCACTGCGAACCTGCCAAACGAGGGCAGGTTTGACCATGTTAGGTTTGAACTTGCTCATTTTTTTCTGCGAGTCAGGGTAAGGCGGGGAATTACTGTAGGCACGTCTCTACGTACACTCTGCTGTGTGTCCTATGCCTGAGTGTGCATAGGCGCGTTGCTGGCCCTAATTGGACATTGTTTCAGATCATTTTTTCAGCTGTATTCTAAAAATGTCCCAGCGAGAGCGTGGGCAGTCGCAGTCGGGGGCGGGACGAGTGATGTTCTCGAAGAAGGAGTCTTCTCGTCCTCCGCTTCGATCGACACAGGCCACTCCTGGGCCTCCTCCACGACGTCCGCCACCGCCTACTCCTCGACGAGCTCAGTCCACCCTGGCCACGGGGAGTCAGCGTCATCTGCAAGAAGAAGAGCAACCCAGCCAGCCGACTGAGCCAAGCCAGCGGGTTGTGGACTATGACTCCGACAACTCGTCCTCCTTCAACAACTCCACTGGCAGCATGTTCGACGCCACAGCGAGCCCTCATTCCCAGCGCAGCGGTGGTCTCAGCGCACTGTCGCAAGTCTCCAGCCTTGCGGACGAGAACCAGGAGAACGAGGATGTGGCGATGGAGAACGAGGCTGAGGGTGCTGGGGCTGGCGAACCTGAGAACGAGCATGACCCCTGCAAGATCTACAACTGCCTCGTGCGAGACGCCATCAACACACCCAGCCGTCGCAAGGATGCGAAGAAGGATGTGTCAAAGGTTCCAGTTTGAAACTTGATGCCAAACGGGGAAGGGAAGGCATTGTTTATTACAGATCTGGAGCCTGGCGTTCTACACGAAGAAGGACACCATCGGGATGATGTGCGGAATCAAGAAGAACGGTCGCACCTGCAAGCACATCTGGGCCAAGAACAGGCCGCATGCCACCAACGCTCGCCTCCACGTCCTCAACGTCCATCTAGGCGACATCGATCCTACTGTCCGCAAAGTGCTGGAGGAGGAGAGCAAGAACACCAACCTGAAAAGTTCAATCCCTTCTGAACTTTCTTGATTATGGGACTAAATGGGGGAGCAATCGTTGAAGAGAAGGGCCAGAAGTTCAAGATGGACGGTAGAGGAGCGATGAGCAACTGGCTTGCTGGCCGTGGCCTGAAGGACGGTGACACGTACTCCACGAAGAACCCGCGGAAGAGGAAGATCGATCGCGCACTCGTTGGACTCACCTCCGCCATCCCCCATCTCAGCTACAAATTCGTGGAGAACGAGCACTTCATCTTCTACATGAAGGTTGGGAGAAGAATGCCTAATATTGGCCTGGATTGGATCTGAGCAATTTTGCAGATCGTGGACCCCGCCTACACTTGCCCCAGCCGCAGAACCGTTGCGCGCTGGTCCAACAAGGCTCTGAAGGCAGTGGAGCTGGCGAGGAACAGCCTGCTGGACAACGTGGACGCCGTCCACTTCCAAATCGACGAATGGCGCAACCAGTGGTCAATCTCCCTCCTTTTCAATCTTTCTGGCCTGTGCCTGTGTTTGATGCCAGCATGTTTGAGGACAAACCAGGTCTTCATGGGCGTCAGTGGCAAGAAGCTGGCAGGCGAGCTTCTCAAGGCCTTGGATCGCCGCTTCAAGAAGTACTACGACCCGCTGAACTCCAAGTTCATCGTCGCGGTGGGCATCGCAACCTTCCTCCACAAGAAGTTCAAGTAACTGCCGGGAAAGCTGCCCAGGAATGGCCCTCACCTGCTCACGCAAATCAAGGCCAAGCTTGAACATGACGCCATGCAGAAGTACAAGGAGAAACGGGACCGGCAGTTCACCGAGTGCGAGGTTGCACCTCCTAGCCATTTCCACACATAACATCAAAGCAAAGAGCATTTCCAGCCAGCAAAGGCGGCGAACAGCAAGGCCGCCACTTCCAAAAGCATCTTCAACTTCGGAGACGACGAGCTGGATCTGGACCACGAGTCAGTGGATGACGACGCATGCCTTTGGCAGAGCCCAGGTTTACAAACCCTAACTCAACCTGCCCTAAGGATAAGGATCCCAAGATATCACGAAACTGTAGACCAACGCTGGATCGCCAACGCCGAGCTCCCAGCTGCCATCCAGGCTGAGATTGCGGACTGGATGCTGGAATCGCATGTTCCAATCGACGAGGAGTTCAGTCCAATTCACTGGTGGGCGTCGACGGGGGTGAAGCAGTATCCGCTCATCGCGCCCCTAGCCTTCTACTATCTTGGCGCACACTCCAACAGTTAGCTCCTCCCTTCTCCCACTGAATGGACCAGCAAAACCGTCTCTAATGACTGCAGCCAGTGCAACGGAACGGCTGTTCAGCAAAGCTGGCCTGTGCGTGAGTGGCAAGCGTACACGTGGCATAGCTGACCTCATCTATCGCGAGACGCTCATCAATGACAATGCTTCCTTCTTGCGTCTTTGGATTGAGAATGCAGAGGGTTTCGAGGTGGGCAAAGACAACATTCGCAATATTGTATGTAAGCCGCAGCAGTGCCTCGATTAGCCTAGCTTCACTTTTGAGCCTTGCTTCATCTCCCAATTTTTTGATCTGTCTTTTGATTTAGAATCAGCTTTCGATTCAGCTTTATCAGCTCTATTGCTGCGATGCCTTGCTGTCTTTTTTTGTCTTGTTCCACTGCTGCCATGTTGGACCCATGTTTGAGACTTCAAGAGAAACTTTGGAAGCTTCGAAAAGTACCAACAAAGGCAGCAACAAAATGCATTCAATGCGAGGCAGAACAGAAGAAGGTGAAATAGAAACCCATTGGCAACATGAAAGACTTCAAACGAGGGTAGAAGAGAGAGACAGACTCCAAAAGCTTCCGAACAAGGGTCAACGGGCAAGGGGAAGGTAACTAGCAGAGTGAAGAGTGGGACTTGGGAGTGGAGGGAGAGAAGGACTGGATGAGGGGATGGGGACCTAGTAGTCCGGAGAGGGCGGGGGGCCGGACGGGGACATTCCGGGGAGGTTGGCGCTGTCGTTGTCCTCGGAGGCGAGGTCAATGTAGTCGATGACGCCGCCGCTGATGAGGATGGTGTTCATGCTGTTTTCCTTGTCCTCCGTCGCGTCGTCCTTGTTCTTCTCCTCCGCGCGCTTGCTGGGCTCCACAGTGCAGTCGACGTTGCGGGGCCAGGCCTTGAAGAGGGGCGAGCGCTTGTAGGCGAGGTCGTTGGCCTTCTCCGGCGTCGGTGTGGGGGAGCAGAAGGAGAGGTCGAGCTTGCGCTGAGCCGCTGTCTTCCGAGCGGGGGTGATGGTCTTCCGTGCATAGCCTGTCAATACATTTGCAGGCACAGGTAGCACAAAATGAGGGAAGGGATAAGAGGAAAGACCCAGTTTGCGCTTCTGGCAACGGAGGGGCGGCGGGGGCAAGTTCTCCTTGGCCTGGTTGTCCTCCTTGTTGGCCTGGTCGCTGATGGGGCTTGCCTTGTCCTCGGACTTGGCGATGGGGGGTGTGACCTGCTGGCATCGGCATCCTGGCTCTCCTTGGTCCTTGGACTGGGGTCGAAGTAGGCTGAGGGCGAGGGCTTCTCTGAGGGCGGAGGCGAAAGGCAGAGGGCGACTTGGAGCACGAATGATTTCGCAGCCTCCCCTCCAGCCCAGGGCCCAGGCATTGCCTCATCTACCGTAGTAGTGCATGCCCTGGAGATGCCCTACAACGCGCCTGTTCAAAAAACGTCACTTTCAGACATTTTTGGGGCAAAAATGACCATAATTGGGGCACGTTCGCACGTTTTGACCCCGTTTGACCCCGTTAGGTTCGAACTAGCCCCGTTTGGCCGATTTTGAGGTTCGCGTTTGCGAACCCGCTCGCGAACGGGCCCCTCATTCGCGTTTGCACGGTCAGACCATGTTTGCCCATCACTGCCACCGTCGGACTGCAAGCCTACACTGGTTGCTCCGACATCTCAGCCTCCATCCAGGGCTCCGCCGTCTACCTCGCCAAGTGCCTGGAAGCCCACGTATCACTGATTTACCCCTACCACTGCCTCCCCGGCTCTTCACAGTGCTACCTCTTCCTCCCTGTGAAGCTCACCAGCGGAGAGATCATGTTCCTCCCCGAGGGACCCAGCCGAGATCTCACCTACCACAGCCCCAAGGTGGACTGCCACCTGGTCCAACCCTACATCTTCACGGACCCCATGACACCAGGAGAGACCCTCGCTCTCTTCCAGAACCTCACCGACCAATCCTTTGCATCGGTCCTCCACAGCCCCTTCTTCACGCCCTTCGCGCCCAACATCTCCTACAAAGTGTCCATCCTCTTCAACTCGCGAATCAAGATCCCCTTCTCCACCCTTGCCAGCTACGCCGTCGACATACCCGTCGTCAGCCAACATACCCGTCGTCAGCTGGCAGCTCAGTGTGCTCGCCAGCTCAGTGTGCTCGCCAGCTCAGTGTGCTCGCCAGCTCGAATATTGGAAAAAAAAGTGCTCAACGCAACTGCTGCAATGCCATCGAGTCTGGCTCCTCTAGGCAATACTGCCTCCAGTGACAGCAACGCCGTCCACAGCGCCCACAGCTCCATCCGTGCAATGTGCAGAATGCTCTGCTGCCACCCTGGTCTTTGCCGGTCTAGCACACGCCGGCAGGACCAGCTACCTCCCCATTGGCCATGGCCATTCCCTGTCCCATCCATCCCCCCATGCCCCACCACCAGACCCCCATCCCTTCTTCAACCACTACCCCTTGTCCCCATTTCTGTGACCCCTCGCCTGAATCAACTCCGACCCCATCCCAACCACACTCCCCTCCCTCCCAAGCCCCCCAAAAGCAAAAAGCAAACTGAAGACTGGCTGCTCTGCAACATCATCCAGCCTGAAGCTTGTCTGCCGCATTCCACTGGCCAACATCCACACTGCTCCTCAAGCCCAATGCTCATCTACCGAAAAAGAACAACTGCTTTTCCCGCCGCCTCTGCTCCAAGGGCAAGCCCAAAAAGCGAAGGGAATGATGCCATTCTTCCCGCCGCCTCTGCCCCAAGGGCAAGCGCAAAAAGCGAAGGGAATGATGCCATTCTTACCGCCGCCTCTGCCACCAGAGCAAGCGCAAAAAGCGAAGGGAATGATGCCGTTCTTCCCGCCGCCTCTGCCACCAGAGCAAGCGCAAAAAGCGAAGGGAACGAAGGCAAAGATGCCAAAGAGCACCCTCCACGTGGCCTGTATCAACATCAATGGCCTCCTCAGCCGGAGAGATGAGCTAGAAGATTTTGCCAAGGCAGAAGAGCAAGATGCAGTTATCCTGCAGGAGACGAAGACAGGAGCCAGGAGCAGCCCAGAAGATGTGGAAATCCCAGGCTACCAGCTAGAGCGAAGGGACAGGCGAGGGCGCAGTGGAGGAGGTGTCGCCATCTTCACCAATCTCACTTCCCATCCAGAAGAGCTGAGGAGGGCAAAGAGATTCTTTGAAGCAATCGCAATGGAGATCGGGCGCTGCTTTAAAGTCCTCAGCATCTACAGGCCACCTAGCTGCAGCCAAAACGCCGAAAAAGCGTGCAACTGGCTAAGAAGACTAGCAGAGTTCCTGAGCAGCCTAGGCGAAGGGCCTCTGCTGCTCTGCGGGGATCTGAATCTGTGCCAGCTGAGTGAAGAGTCTGAAGAGCTGCAGGAGCTACTCAGGTCCTTCCGCCTGGAGCCCATCCCTGGGAGCCAGGCAGTGACTCATGGCAAACGCGCCCTGGACTACGCCTGGAGCAGAGGCCTAGAAGCAGATCAGCAATTTCGCTTGGAAGCCCCTTTGGAGAAAGCCGCCCAAGGCCACGCCAGCCTTCTCATTTCCTTTTCAGCACCAGTGAAGAAAGAAGAGAAGGTGAAGATGGGAGGCCGCTGGAAGTGGGAAGCAGCCAGCTGGAAGAAGGCGGCAGAAAGCCTCTTGGCAGACCCGGCAGGGGGCTGGAGAGCTTTACAGCACCAGCTACCCAGGGAGAGCAGCATCGATGAGCTCCTGGAAGTCCTAGAAGAGAAGCTCCAGAGAGCCCTCCAAGAAGCAGTCCCACGATCAGCAGTGAAAATGGCAGCTCCTCGAGGCAAGCCTTACATCACCGACAAGGTCCTTGCCTTCATCGCCAACAAGAAGAAAGCCCACAGCAGGATCCGATCTGCTCCCAGCTGCAAAAAGCTGCAGAGAGCCTACGTCGTTGCCCGGGCCCAGGCAAAGAAGGAGGTTAAAGAAGCCAAAAAGAGGAATGTGCTGGACAGCATTAAGAAAGCAGAAGAAGAAAGAGCTCTAGCAAGCCTTCCCTCTCGCCTTTCCCAAAGCAGAAGACCAGGTCTACCACCCCTGCAACATGAGCAGAAGGTTCTGCTGGAAGAGGCAGAGAAGGCAGAGTCGCTGGCCAAGGTCTTCGCCTCCAAACACCAGCCAGGAGAAACGGCAAGTGCTCAATATGCCACAGCAGCACCCCTCAGCCTCCTCACAAACCAGCTAGAGGTGGAAAGGGCGATAAAGGAGCTGGCTGGAAGGAAGGCAGCCCCGCGAGAAGACATCCCAGCCCGCTTCCTCAAAGCCATGTCAGGGGAAGCAGCTGGCGCAGTGGCCAAGCTCATCAACTCCACTATCACAAGCCAGCGAGTCCCAGCAGCCTGGAGGAAAGCAGAAGTTGTGGCAGTCCCCAAGAAGACCAACGCAGCCTCACCTGAGGACTACAGGCCCATCTCCCTCCTCCCAACAACCTCAAAAATTTGGGAGAAGATTCTGGTGAACCGTCTGGAGCCCTACCTGGAAGTCTCAGACAGCCAATTTGGCTTAAGAAGAAAAAGTGGCTGTGAAGATGCCCTCATCCGCCTTCAGCACACCGTGCTAGAAGCAAGCCAAGGGATGTCAGCCTTTCGGGTTGCCATTGCCTCTGTGGATGTGGCCAGGGCCTTCGACAGCCTCTCCCATGAAGCAGTCAAGGCAGCGTTGTATCAGAGGGGAACACCAGCCTGCCTCATCAACCTCGTCACCAGCTGGCTTCAAGGAAGAAGCTTCAGAGTCCGCGTAGGGGACACCTTCTCCATTGAGCAGAAAGTCACCTCTGGAGTATCACAAGGGAGCAGGCTTAGGCCTTGGCTCTACACATCCACCACCGACGGCACATTGCACCTGCCCTACAACCAAGGCACTTCCATCCAAGCCTATGCTGACGACACCCTGCTCATCCGACCAATCCACAACGATGGGGATGTGCAGCTGCTGGAGGAAGACCTGGAACTGTTGCGAGACTGGCTGGGGAGGATTGGGCTCCACCTTCACCCAGGCAAAACACGCATTCTTGTTGCAGCATTCCAGCCAGCCCTACGCCAGCTCCCACGCCCACTGAGGCTTGGAGGAGTGGAAATCGCAGCCAGCCCCAGCCTGAAGTACCTAGGAGTACGCCTGGACCCCCTCCTCAACTTCAGCAGCCACTGGGCGCAGATGAGTGGCGCAGCCCGCGCAACCCAGGCCACGCTCCAGTGCCTGCTAGCTGGCCACCAGAAAGCCATCCAGGTTGCAGTGCAGCAGAAGATCGGAGGAGCTCTCCTCCACTCCCTCGCCTTCACCCCACCTTCCACCACTGCCACGGCGGACAAGCTCCGCAGCCTCTTTGCTCGCCAAGCCCGTGTCGCTCTAGAGGACTGGGAAAGCAGCAGAGAGACAGTCCTTTCAAATGCACAACTCCCATCCTACGAATGGGTGATCTTCAAGCAGAGCATTCTCTTTCTGCGCAGCTGCCTAGTGGAGGGGCGAGCTTATGGTAGCTGGTTAGAGGAGGAGCCCAAGAACCTACCATCCACCCGGCGCACCCGAAGAGCTGTGGCCAGAGAAGATGAACGCTGCTGGAGACTGACAGAACTTCAGTCTGAAAGGGCACATCTCATTCGGCTCCAACCAGCCAGACTTTGGCGCTTCTGGAACCTCCTTTCATGGGAAGCAGCCGGTGTGAATCCGCGGGAGGACCTTGCCTCTCAGCCAGCTGCCATCCAAGCCGCCCAAGCTCTTTTCCAAGTCATCACCCCCCAAACCCTCAAGATCCTCACTTTTTAGCACATTTGTCCCCTAGTCCCCCATTTTGCTTTTGTATTGACGACGCAAGATAGCCTGTATTGTGCTGCTGCGATAAAACTACACAAAAAAAGCCGCAGAGTGGACGGACTGGTCAACTACACCAGCAGCTTTGCCCTCGACCCCAGCACAGTGGTCCAAGGCATTGACGCCTACGGATGGCTCATCAGCGACGTCGTGGGAGAGCTCTCTGAAGGAGCTCAGGGACTCGCCAAGCAGTCCTGGAAGGGGATTGATGGACTCGGAAGCTCCATCGTCCATCCCATCGTGACCATCGTCGGAATCATCATCGGTCTCATTGCCTTTGTTGGAGTCATCGTGCTCATCATCTGGGTTTCCCAGTACACAGACTGGGGAGCGTCTGCCCGACAAAAGACCACCAAGTGGAAATATGCCATCAACAATTCCTGCTTTGGAAGAGCACTTCCTGAATGGATCCCCTTCAGAGGAGGACGCCCCAGCAAGATCCATCGCGAACAAGAACTGAGTCTTCGAGATCTCCGACAACACCAGTCAGAGGAATCTCTGGACATCAACTCCAAACACAACGCCATCGTCATCCGAGAAGGCTCGAGGAACCCTCAATGAAGCCGAAGCCAACCCATCAGCTTCAGTGACGACCAAGAGTCTCCACAAACCCACACCACGCACACCGGCCGGACACCCTTGGTCGCATCCAACTACTCCCGAGCCCCATCGCGAAGTCAATCCGGCAGCCAATCATCCATCGGGTTGCGGTTCCCGTTCGACTCCGAGAGAGATCTACAAAGCAGTTGCCAATCGCGATCGCGAAAACCTGGCCCGAGCATCCCGAGACCCCCCATCGCTGCAACCTGGAACTGCTAGAACCCAACCGCGAACAATACCCTGACAGGCCCCCTATGTATATGCTCTCTGCTACCTTATCCCCTCACTAAACATTGCCTACCCCTGCACCCACTGCCCAGGAAGTCCTTCCGGTTGCAGCTTCCTGTACCAGAAGTCCACTTCCGCCCCCTGACAGTGCGGACTCATGAGTCCTTGTGTACCATTAATAGGTTCTGTTGTAATGTGGTTGAGGGGTCTGGCCTACCAAGGCCGGACCTCCTCAGTGTTGTTGATAGTGGCTGAATGTAGTGCCCTTCTTTTCCTACTTCCTGACTAACTTCCGGCCTCTTCCGGTTGCAACGCTGTATATCCGATAATAGCTTCCGCCCAACTCTGCTCCCTCGCAATAGCTATCAAAAGGGTTCTCATACACCTGTGCTGCCCTTGTGCAGCACACTTACATTTCACTTTTTTTCAGGAGCTCAGATCATATAGATAAATTTACAATCTTGGCCATTTGGCCAGGTGCTGTCTTATCATTAATTAATCAAGTTTTACATTGGACTGACGTATAATTTTAACAGTGCACAAAGTTCACACTCTAAGATATAAAACTTATTTTCTTGCTAAGAAAAAATTTCATCCACTTCAGTTGCAAGTAGAATTCAAAATTAAGCTAATAAAAAATTTCCCCTACTTCAATCGCAGGTAAAATATAATATAAGAGATAATTTTTGGGTTAGTATAACCCACTATATAATAATTTCATCCACTTCATACAGGGGCAAGGCCCCTATACATGGAGACGAAGATGGGGTTGGTGATCAGCTGCTTGTTCACCACGGCCAGATGAAAGCCCATGAAAAACATACCATAATCTACATCCCAAATTACCTATATGATGCTAATTGTAGGGTCAAAAACCCTTTAATTTGCCTCCAGATGAAGTTGATGATGGGTTGCTTGTTCACCATGGCCTAGTGCAAGACCATGGAGAACCCAGCTAGAAGCAAAGGGCTGCCAAAGATCATAATCTACGTCCAAAATTACCTATATGATGCTATTTGTAGGCACAACAAACCTTTAGAATGCCTCAAAACGAAGTTGGTGATGGTTTGTTCATGCACGGCCTGGTGGGAGCCCATGAAGACCAGATAGAAGTAAACTGGCGCCACAATTGATTTTACGAGCAAAGTTACCTATATGGTGCTGTTTTTTTAGACCAAAAACCATTTACAATGCCTCAAGACGAAGTTGGTGATGACCTTCTTGTTCACCACGGCCTGGTGGAAGCCCATGAAGACCAGATAGAAGTAAACTGGCGCCACAATCGTATTCTACGAGCAAAGTTACCAATATGGTGCTGTTTTTAGACCAAAAACCATATACAATTCCTCAAAATGAATTTGATGATGACCTGCTTGTTCACCACAGCCTCGTGCAAGCCCAAGGAGACCAAGAAGAAGCAAACGGGTGCCACCATCGTAATCTACGTTCAAAATTACCTATATGGCGCTGTTATTTTGGCAAAAAACCCTGTAAAAAGCATAAATATAGAGCTGGAATTGAAAAACATGCAAAAAACCCCCAAAAACTGAATTTTTACCCAAAATGTTGATGTTTCGAATCTAATAAACGCGGAAAATGCAGAAACTAGGGGTGCCATGACACTTAGCGGCATCGATTTACCCTAGAACCGTTGAGATCCACACCCCAGATGTTGCCCGAGTGTCTGCAACACTTGCTGGACGGACAGTCGGACGGTCGGTCGGTCGGTGTGTGCCCGGACACCGGACATTTTTTTAAAAAGTTTTTTTGGAAATAACTTTTTGACCGCGGAGCGGCCCAAAGGGCCGCTCCGCGGTCTAAAGAGGGTTACTCGATTTTTGTCCTGATATATATATATATAGGTATATATATATATATATATATATATCTGGAAATGCTGTCCACGGGCGAATTCTCAACGGATTGGGACAAACTTTTTTTTCCCTAAAAGCTAATGCTATTTTCAGGAAGTCTGGAGGGGTAGAGCCCGGGTTTCCGAACATTTGAAACATTACTTTTTTGGGTCGAAAGGTTTAGACAGTGCAATATACAGTTTTTGTGCTGTAGCACCTGTAATCTTGAGAATTGCACAGACAACTTGAGTTTTTTTGTTCACAAGTCGTATATAACAATTCCAAATCTGTGTTTACTTTTGAAAATGGTTGAGAAACCACAGACTTGCCCTCTTGAGTGAAAACAAACTTTCATGCATGACAATGGCATCAATAATTCAGTAGCAGCTGAACGGCTGATAATTGAACAGACAACTTGAGTTTTTTTGTTCACAAGTCGTATGTAACAATTCCAAATCTGTGCTTACTTTTGAAAATTGGTTGAGAAACCACAGACTTGCCCTCTCGAGTGACAAACTTTCACGCATGACAATGGCATCAATAATTAGTAGCAGCTGAACGGCTGATAATTAAGAACAACGACTCAGTTTGTTCACAAGTCGTGTATAACTATTCTAAATCTGTGCTTACTTTTGAAAATGGTTGAGAAACCACAGACTTGCCCTCTTGAGTGACAAACTTTCACACATGACAATAGCATCAATAATTAATAGCAACTGAACGGCTGATAATTGAACAGACGAATTGAGTTTTTGTTCACAAGTCGTATATAACAATCCCAAATCTGTGCTTACTTTTGAAAATGGTTGCGAAACCAGAAAATTTCCCTTTTGAGATGCAATGTTCACCCTCACAGCAGAAATTTTTCTTAAAATTAGGACATTGCTATTTGTGAAGGTGCAAGCGCTCCGCGGTCACCTATTGCGCTTAGCGCCATATACTTGTTAAATAAAGATCTAAAAATTTTTGTCTAAGGAGGACCCCCCACAATTCGACCACGACGGGTCGATTGTTCCTATTTGCAGCGTTTTCCGACGTCTGTGTTACGAGCTACATCCTTCCAAACTTTGGGAAAGCTGCAATTGGTTGTGTTGCTCGATAAGAGGGGCTTGGCGCTACCGCTCCGCTAACGCTCCGCTCGCGCAAGCCGAATATATGGGACAAGCAAAGAAATACAGTGTTCTTTGTCTGATTTTAAACTTTCGATTGATAGTCATAATGCCAAAACTTTAACTGAAAATACTAGATAAATTGACTTTAAAGTGACAGCAAGTGAATAAAAAGTAAATTGTACCAAAATTTTGACCTCCCTTTAGTAGCGAATCCAATTCTGGATTTTTGACCGCAGAGCAGCCCGAAGGGCCGCTCCGCAGTCTATGGAGGTTACTCAACTTTTGTCCTCATATCTGGAAGTGCTGGGCACGGGCGAATTCTCTACAACGGATCTGGACATACTTTTTTCCCTGAAAGCTATAATGTGCCGTTTGGATCCTGTGGGGGGGGGGGGGGTGGCGCTGGTGCCCGGACCATTGGAAACATTACTTTCCTGAGTAAGATTAAGTTTTCCCGAAAATTATTCATTTTCCTATGTAGCATCTGCACGGCTGAGATTTGAACAGAAGACATTGAGTTTTTTGTTGACAAGTCGTATATAGCGATTTTAAATCTGTGCTTACTTTTGAAAATGGCTGAAAAACCACAGACTTACCCTCTTGAGCCACAAACTTTCATGCATGGCAATAGCATCAATAATCAGTAACAGCTGAACGGCTGATAATTGAAACAGAAGACTTCGTTTTTTTGTTCACAAGTCGTATATAGCGGATCCAAATCTGTGCTTACTTTTGAAAATTGTTTAGAAATCACAGACTTACCCTTCTTGAGCCACAAACTTTCACACACGGCAATATCATCAATAATCAGTAACAACTGAACGGCTGAGAATTGCACAGAATACTTTGGTTTTTTGATCCACAAGTCATATATACTGATTCTAAATCTGTGCTTACTTTTGAAAATAATTGAGAAACCACAGACTTGCTCTGTTGAGTGACGAATTTCCATGCATTGATATTGTAATGTGGAAGGGGGTGTGCTCCGCGGTCACCTATTGCGCTTTGCGCCATATACTTGTTTTCGCCAAAAATTGGTGGAGTTACATAAAAATGTATGGAAATTCAGAATCTGTCATAAAAAGGGGGGGGGGTAAAGATTCATGTTCACCTCCCTTTGATGGATACAGGCTCGTATCAAAAAGCGCCTCATAGAAATAGCGTTGTGCTGGCCTGAAAATACCTGAGGACCGCAGGTGCTGAAAGGAGTGGGAGATAATGATAAGTAGAAGTGCGGATAAAAGATTGTTGCAAAACAGCTGCTAGGTGTTAACGATGGCGTAGAAAACGCTACGGGTTTTTGTTATCTTATTTGTGTTTATTTAATAAGCATTTAAACACTTTGTTTTTGCTAACACATCAAACAAAGATTCTTTAAAACTATGAGACAATAACAAATTGTATATTAACAGATATTAGTCAGTATGTTGTGTTTTATGCTCACTGTACGATATTGAAGCAGTTATCCCAGCAGCTAGCAATCCACTTATTCCCATGAAAACAAAAGTAGAAATGAAAGCTGGCGTTGTTGTTTCTACAAGTAACCCTGCACAGAGTGGTATTGTCATTGTTCCTATACCAATAGCAAAAAACGCAACGCCCTGACTTGATGCTATTGACTCAGAACCAAAGTAGTACAGCAAAAGTGGGCTTAAGCTGGGAAACATGAGACCAAACCCAAGACCAAAAAGGCATCCTACCAAGGAAAATCCAATGTAAGTTGTTGGCCATAAAATTAAAATTGCAGCAAGAGACCAAATAGCACAGGATGTTGCATTAAAAATTGCAATGTTTGTGCATGCTTTTTGAACAACAAATGATGATGCTATGCGAGCAATTATGTTAAGTATACCAATATAACTTACAATCATTGTTGCATATTTGTGATCCAATCCATGAAACCTCAAATAACTTGTGATAAAAAAGAAGAATGAATAGGACGAACCAGCCCATAAAAAACAACTGATGCAAATAGCATAAAACTTCCATTTTTTCAAGAATGAGCATGGGAAAATATGATTAACAGTAAGCTTGTACTTTTTTGGCTGTCTGGAAGCTACTATGCATGCCACAACTTGAAACAAGCTGCAGATACCTGACATAATCAAAAATGAAGAGCGCCAACCAAACGTTTCTATTATGTATAATAGAAAATATGGTAAAATAGTTGTCCCAAAAGCAGCACCAACAGACTCAAATGCTAATGCAAATGATCGATATTTGTCAAAATACTCTACTTGAGCGCTAGCAACACTTATTAGATTGAATCCGAATCCAAGCCCAATAAATACAGCACTTACATAAAGTTGTTTAAAATGGTGGGCATATGCCGCTGACATAAAGGCTAATGAGCACCATAAACCCCCAAAACAGATGCAAATGCGTGGTCCAAGACTATTGTAAAACCATGCTCCCAAAATACTAGTACATGACATTATGCCTATTATTAATCCGCCCAATACACCAGCTGTTGAATATTGTATTTGAAACAGTTCAACAAATGTATCCGCATATAGACCAAAGCTAGTGATGAATCCCATTTGAACAAAATAGGTGAAGAAACCAGAAGCAAGGACAAACCAGGCATGCACGCCATCCATAGTGTATTTTGAAGCCAAATTCTCAGTTATTTGTAAAGTGTCATTATGCATTTGATCATTTGCATGTGTTTTGGAATTTGATACCCAACCTACTACTTTGTCTTTTTGATTTTCTATGTTAATTTCACGGATGCTGGTACTGTAGATTTCTTTCCTTTTTTCGTCATTATGTTGGGTTCTACATGAAGTTGATTGAGTGGTGTTAGATTCAAGTTGATATGTTTGGAAGGAACTCTGATTATTATCAGTGTATATTTTAGCTGACATGCTTGCCAGAGTCAAGATGAAATGAAATCACGGTTTCTGAGTTTTTGCAGTTTCAAGGTTCAGTTTCAGTTTTATCAAATTCACTACAACAATATTTGATTGAATTTGCTAGAAAATATTCTGGATATGTTTAAGAGAATGTGTCTGTAAGACTTGAAAAAGTTGTGGAACTGGGTTTTGAGATGAGTTCAAGGGAAGGTGGTATGCTTTAGTACCACTGTTCCTATGTGGCCCACAGTTCGCACTGTTTCAAACGTGCTGTGCTAAAGCCAAAAGATACGTGACCACATATATGCATGACACAATTACACATTAATGGATTGTATATTTCATGGCCTAATGAGTCTAATTAATGAATTCAATATTTACCAGATATTAATACTTTCAATGGCAATGCTTCTAATGTTTTTGTTGCATTTAATATGCTTTTCAAACCAAAAGCAATCTCAGTATTCTCAGTATTCAAAAACCAAAAGCATTCAGAAACCAAAAGCATTCACAGACACCAAAAGCATTCAGAAACCAAACGCATTCAGAAACCAAAAGCATTCAGAAACCAAAAGCATTCAGAAAACAAAAACATTCAGAAACCAAAAGCATTTCAGAAATTAAATCATTAATGGAAAACTCCACAAAAGCGAACTTTCAACTTTCATTGTACAGTGACAGTTCCTGGGTGCAGTATTTAATGAACATTAGCATCTCTTGGGTAAAGTACGACATATACAACTACAAACGCAAAAAGAAAGCTGCGTTACACAACATAAACAGTTGCCAAACCAGTTCCAAGCCTCTGCTTAGCAAGTTTTCAATAAACACAAACACAACACACACAACACACACACCAATCACTGAGTCACTAGTTTATAAAGCTACACTTAAAACAAGCCGCAACATGAGAAACCCACAACAAAGTTTCAGAGAACAGTCCAATCCAAAAAAGAACAAAATCACAAAACAAATGCTAAACATCAATGCTCAGCGATTCATTCCAAAAAACCACCAAACAAGATCACAGAAAAATGAGAAAAAAAGAACAAAAGAAGTCACCAACCAAAATTTACCTATACTGAACATGTGTAATATGAGTTTGGATGAAGAACATAAAAGGAGCTTTGTATCAGATGAAAAAGTAATGGCAGTCCTCGTTAAACATATGAATCAAGACCAGCACTTAGTCGATCCAATACTTGAAAGCCTTTTAAGCAGCTTTGGTTTGAAGGAAAGTGCAGGAGATATGCTCTTAACACATGGTACCCAAAGGCATTCCTAAGACTTCATCGAGAATCTCTCTGCTATTATGACACTTGGTCTCGAATGACCATATACCGGCTAAGAAAATTGGAAGCCAAGATCAAATCTGAACTTGACCAACGCCGAGCTTCAAAACACTTCACTGGTACAGCGGATGACACAGATGGTAAAAATGTATAAATCGTGTTTTAAATATATCTTTAATGTAGTTTTATATTCTATTGTTTGCATGTTAATATGTCTTCGGCTCTTTTTAATAAGGTTTCCATTTAAAATCAATTTTTATTTGCATAAACTGAGATCTAATTACTAAAGTTATAGGCAATTGGCAAATTGGACAATCGTAGAACATTTTCCAATGCAAGTTTGAAACTTTTCCTTTAGAATTGCCTGTATTTAATCAGTGTCGGTGCAACTGATTTTTAAATACTACCATTTTTTGCTGAATGTAATGGTATATGTCAATATAGTATTTATGTGTATTGTGTGGACATTACTTCTATTCACAACTCTTGAAGATTAACGGGGGGGGGTAACAAAGTCTTCGCGAAAGGGTTAATGGATAGCTTATTAAAAACCGCGAAGACTTCGTCCCCCCCCCAGGTACAAGGCACTAAGATGACATGGAGGAGCAGGTCAGCTAGTTCCATCAGGCATTGGCCAGTTCCTGTGGGATGAGGAAGCGCTGGCCGAAGCTACTAGCATCACGGAGAGCGCTGTGGCGGATGAGGCGGAGAAGGCGGAGAGGAGGAAGAGACAGTGAAGGCGGCGAAGGCTAAGCATGAGAAGAGCAATCGGGGAGTGCAGTATGGAAGCAGTGGAGTGGAGGACCAGTGACAATGGTGGACCTGTCGGAAGATGTGCTGACAGCCCTGGATACCTTCGCTGAGAAGGGAGAAGAAGGAACGAACTAACTGAACTACTGAGTATCCTTGTGGATCCAAACTAAACACCTGGCCCCATTGTGACTGGCTCCAAAACGAACTGACTAAACTACTGACCATCCTTGTGGATCCAAACTGAAAAGTGGACAACATGGTGGTTAGCTACAAAACAAACTGACTGAACTACTGACCATCCTTGTGGATCAAAACTGAACAATGGACCAAATTGTGGCAAGATCCAAAACGAACTGACTGAAAAAATGACCATCCTTGTGATTCCAAACTGAACACTGGACACCATTGTGGCTAGCTCCAAAACGAACTGACTGAACTAATAACCATCCTTGTGGATCCAAACTGAACATTGGACCAAGTGGTGGCAAACTCCAAAACGGACTGACTGAAATACTGGCCATCAGTGTGGATTCAATCTGAAAACTAGACCACATTGTGGTTAGCTCTAAAACAAACTGACTGAACTACGGGCCATCCTTGTGGATCAAAACTGAACACTGGACCAAATTGTGGCAAGATCCAAAACGAACTGACTGAAACACTGGTCATCGTGGTTCATTCCAAACTTCTCATTTTCTTAGACTGCCCACAAGGAAGCAGAAGAGGCAGAGTTTCAGCCGGAAAACGCTCTCGGGCAGCCTTCCAGAAAAAGGAAAAGGGCAATCACTTTGTTTCTAGAGATGTTAGGCAAAGAGATGATGAAATGAATGTTTAGGGGAGGAAGAAGAGGGGGAGGAGGAGGCACGGCGATTCAAAAATGATGGGGCTGAATACAGCCAGCAGCCGCTGAAACACATGATCCCGTCAAGACACTCGCTGGTTAGCCAGTCTATCAAACTACTTGCCAATCTTGACAATCAGTCAATAAACGCATAAAATGCAAAACCCAAATAGAACATGCTAGACTGTCTCTCAAAGAAATCTAGGATGCCCGTTTTATATCCAGTGACATCCATGTATATCCATGAAACAGCTAGGATGCTGACAGTTACCCAGGACGCTTTCCAAAAAGAAAGCGCATTTGGCTGTTCTGAAATCCAAAAATCCTGGATGATTGCAGGGAAGGTGGAGT